>ML788655.1:455354-514681 GCA_009831015.1 Picea engelmannii
TGGACTAGGTCCACTATATTAATAAAGGCCCACTATGGTAGTTGGATGTAATATATGTGAGAAGGCTCTCTAGAAGGTTCCTAGGAGATAGGGAGAGCTATATAAAGAAGTGTAGGCAAACCTTCTAAGAAGTCCTCTTACATGTATTATATCTAATTACCCATTTATTATATCTAACTACCATAGTGGGCCTTATTTAATAATATAGTGGACCTAGTCCACCTTACATTGAATGACCTCCACTATTATCACTATGGGCCCTCTGGGCCCCCCCACTACCTCTCTAGCTACCTTACAGGTATTTCCTCTGCTCATAAAACTACAATAGGTATGGAAATATATACTAGATATTATGACCTTAGTATTAAAACCATGCATCGATCCCTCATACCCATATGCCTAAACCTAATCAATCCTCTCATAAGTACTCGGAAATGGTTGAGGGAAAAATCACATCAAAGCATGAATATGAAGCATGTCTAGTAATGATAGGCCATGAATGTACTTTTCCCTTAAGAAAATCATGAACTTATCTTGTGTCATGAACCATGATCCAACTTCAAATTCACCATTCGGAAAGTCCAATCACCTATGCCAAAATGATGCTTTGACACCCAATGTCTTGTCCTCATCATTACAGTAACAGGTAGAAATGAAATGTCTTATCTGGTGGCAAAGCCATCCAAATAAGCCTCATATGGTCTTAAATTTTCCTCACGGCATCCTTACTTAAACTTACCATTCGCATTTTTGATCCCATCACCATATTCCTTTATCATTTCCTTTCTCCAATCCCGAGCCTACTCCTCTCTGCGATCTCCAGTACCAAACCCTTACCCTCATCAATTGACTAAATCCTTATGCTACAGCCCGATTCTTCTTTCACAATTTATAACGATGGTCGTAAGTGGATATGAACTGGTTTTCCAAATTTATAGAGAGATCGAGGAGTTCCAACTATGTCGAGAGAAATATGCTAGATCAGGATGGATGCCATTTTTGGAGAAATTCACAGGCTGGCATGAGAAGATATCTCATGAATTTATTCAGGGTTACAATGGAGAGATTGCGCATATAGGAAATCTTCAACTAACAATCAATGAAGCAACCTTAAGGGAGGTCACGGTATTACCTAATAGAGGAGCCAAATACTTCAAAGGTGTAGGAATCAACAAAGAAATGTGCCAACAATTTTTGAAAGAGGACCATCAACACCCTGATTGGAAAAAGGGGATCCCTAGGAACTATATGAAGGAAGAGTATCATCCAATGATTGCTAGCCTTCAACGATTCCTCACTTGTGAGGGGAGGTATGTTGTGACCTTCATATATCATCTTAGGCTTCTATTACACTTTGAAGGAGGCTCTGAAATTGATTTCCCATATTTTCTATGGATGAGTTTGAACAAAATGGTAAGAGGTGTCAAGTCCTTATCCAAAATAGAGAAGACTAGCATTTACCATCAAGGTCTTATTAAAATGTTAGTTTTACATGAAATTAGGAAGTAGAGGATTAGTCAGAAAATCCTTATCACTCAACACCTTCCCACCAAAAACAAACCTGTGGAGGAAGCCCAACATGCTCCAAAGAAAAATAATGAACCTCAAAAGAAAAAGAGCAAGAAGGATAAGGCAACTCCATCATCACCTAGAACAGTGAGCCAACACGAAAAAGCTAGTAAACAAGCAACGCCCTCTTCAACAGTCAATAAGACTTTTAAAAGTCAAGAATCAAAAGGAAAAACCAAATTAGTAGAGGAGACTTCAACAGTATCACTTAAGGAGAAGGGCCATAAGACAAAAATTGTAAGAAAAGGGAAGAACAACTCTGAAAATAAAAGTGAACAGTCTATAGAGCAATCCCCTGTAACCATTCTGCAAAGAGAAAAGAAGAAAAGGAAGCCTGTGAGCACCCCTGATCTAGTACCTCCTTGTAAAAGAACCACAAGGAGCATGGCCAAGAAAGGAAAGGTAGTTTTCACTCCTCATACACAAGAATATCCAATTGATCTTACCTCCCCTTTTGAATACTTATCAGTCTAGGATGACATCCCTAGTTTGACAGAGGAACAAGCTACTATTACTTTATGTGGGATGAGGGAGGAAGTGGAGGAATGAGAATGCATCCAGCCAGTATTAATGGAGTCAACAAGGACCTTAACAAGAGAATAGATGAAGAAAAATATTGGAGAACTGCAAAAACAAAATCAAGAACTCAAACAAGAAGTGAAAGAATACAAACTATTGGACAGGTATATCAAAAAGGAAAATGAGCAATTGAAAGCAACCAGCCATCAACTTCAAGATGACCATGAAGAGACTTATAATAAGCTCAAGAAGGTACTATGACTCCTAAAATATGTTAGGGTCATCAAAAGGGAGCTAAAAGAGGAAGCCTCAGCCATCAACATCATTGATCTACAACAGTAAAGAATGTAGTCTCAATTTTTGAAAAATTTTGGGTTTGCTTTCAGTTGCATGAGGACATGCAATGGTTTTGGCATGGGGGAATGTTGAGCCTCTAAATTGACATCCCCACTACCCTATGATACTCCTCTCTATACCTTTTTGGCTTACCTAAGCTTGGGTAAACGACAAAGAACACTACCATTAGCCGTTGATAAGGTCATAAGGTAAAGTATAATTAATTCATGCATTTTTTTGGTATTATTGATCTAGGAGATTGAATCTTTCATGCACTAATGCTTCAATTTTCCATGTATAATATTTGACCTCTAGATAAGTCCAGCCTTCTTGTACCAGCTCAGCTATCCAGTACTTGTGCACTGAATTTCCACTGTCCGAATCCGCTACCAAGCGCACCTTCTATGCGGATCCGGTACCATCTACCTGTCATGATCCGATACCAATTCAGGAAGCCGAATGTACCAAGTTTAGCTCCAGATCATTCCCAAGACAACTATTGAGTGTTTATTAAATCATAAATGTTTTAGAAAAGCTATGTTAGGATAGTTTTTTGTTGCTTCATCCTCATGCACTTCGTGTCATGAGGATGAAGCTTAGAATATGTAACCGAATAATTAAATTTAACAATTGACTAATTTGCAAAGGATTTCACCTCCTTGTGTTTCATGACTAAGACTATTTAAATAGTCATGGCAAGGATGGTGAAAAGGGAGAGAGAGTTAGCATAATACAAATGTGAAGTAGCGTTATATATTGCATAACATATTCTAGGTGAATATTAATAGAAGGACGTCATTTATCTCCATGTCTTGATCACCTATGATTGAATGTGAGTTGAGTTGTTAGCTTAGTTTGATTTTATGTTTTGAAGTTTGAATATGATTAATGTGTGGGTTGAAAGAAAGCTTACTGTAGACTTCAGTCATTGGCCTATTGAAGTGGCAAGGTCCCACCACCCAACAAAGGTCAACATCTTCGCAGATTAGTATTATCATTTGATTTCAATAGTGTGAATGTTAGATTAGCTGAAGATTTAATTCTCTCAAGTGATAATACTATAGTCTAGGCCAGGATTTTAATTATATGATTGTTTAGAGAGATTTACTCACTCTGTTTTGCATATGCTCTGTTTTTATGAATTTGATTTTTTTTCATAGACATGAATGTTGGAAGTAGTAGTCGGACATATTTGAAGGAGAACTAGTGAAGTTTACAACAACACATTGTGAACCACAACATACTCAATATATTGACTATTGAACTACCCATGCTATGTCTTGATGATTGATGTGTGATTTCCTTTCAGAAGTGTGATTGCATAGTTAGTTCTCTGGGTCAGATAGAAGAGTTGATCTGTTAAAAGAACTCCATCTCATACTTGTTTGTGCCATAATGGAGTAGATAGCCTCTCTGTGAAATACAACCAAAGTGTGTTTCAGTTTGCCAGTTTGTTTTGTTTCCAGCATACATAATCTAGAATAGTTCTATACTCATGACATTAGAATTTCCTTTCTTACTGGTGTCTTGTAACTCTATTTATTACGAATCCAGGATTGATAATTAATGAGTGCATTATACTAAACATATAAGCAGCACAACATCCGCGATCCTTGCCTCTTTCGCAAATACCTGCAAGTTAGAATTTTATCTCGACATTTTGATTCCATTACATTTACACACATTCCAAGACAACTTAATCAAATAACATATAACATGGCTAACCCAGTGTTAGATTGGCATTTATCACATCAAACTACAAATACACATACATAAAAATATGTCACAACATATAAATTAGACATCATCAACAAAAAACATGTGAACATCACAAATATCCCAAAATGTATATCCATCTATATATAACGGTCAAATGTGCCATCAAAATGTTTACAAAAAATATAGTACATCAAGTACAACATCTATAGATAGATAAACCACCTTACCCAAATAGATACAAAATGGGCTCACTAGCCTATATCGGTACAAAAAATACATAAATACAGAGGCACTCATGGCGCCTCTAGAGCTCCTCCACTTGGCCCTCTCTCCAGAGGAGGGGACCCACCAGCTAGAGGTCCCTCGAGTCCTGGAGGCAGTCTCTCAGTCATCATCACCCCCGCTAAAACCACGGTCTTCCATGCCACTAGAACACCCACACACTATTCCAGGACTCCCTCATCGAGGATCTGTGACCACATGCCTTCAGGCACTCCCTGTAGTACCACCTCCAAACAATGGTGAATATCCTTGAACTCTACCCCGACCCCTGTCAGAGGAGCATGTGATGGCCCTCCACTGGGGTCATCAAAATGGTGTCACCTGGCCTCTCTCTCATCATCATCAGGCCTCACCCCAACATCATCACATCGTCATCGCTCTCCTTCCCACGGCTCTACCCATGGAGGTCTCACTAGTCCCTGACAAGTCGGTGCCCTAACCAACTCAACCTTGCATGAGCACGGTCCCACATCTGCACATACAACAAAAAAATGGTAGCATCAACAGTAATCTATAAATAACACACATGCTATACTATCTAAAAATCAAATCATTAACCATCACATCATACCTCTGTGATCAAATACCTCTCCTGGAGGTAACACCATCTTTGGATCACCCCGGAAGTCCACCCCACAATACGAATACTGTAGTATGATCTGTGAAATCTATCACCACACTTGTGCAGCCTCAGCCATGAAGTAATGGCCACCCTCCCCACCGCCATGACGAACCAATATTGTCGACCACTGCCTCAATCGCATCTCTTGCGCACCAGGTGCGCCCAACAACACTCTAGGGCGCAACATCGACACCCTCTCCAAAAAACATGCAACCAAGATAGACCTAAAGGAAAACTCCCCTGAGTGAGTAGTATGCCACCTATACAAGTTCCCTAACATCTTGGCATGGAGCATCAAGCCCCAAGAAAAATGCTCACCGGCCAGTGTCCTCTCCATAATCCTCAGCTGACCTCCACTCAAAAGACCCATAAACTCTCACAAACATCATTGCCATGCAATGATGAACAAGGGCGTCCATCACCCCAATACTCACCATGGAGCCTGACATGAAGTTATCCCTCGTACAATACCTCTGGCCTAAGGCAACCAACTTCCCATCCCCAGGTACTACGGGCTCCGTCGGTAAGGGACTCCCCCGAAAAGGAAGCCCAGTCAGAAAATATATATCCTCCACCGTAGTGAAGGCCAATTTCTCACCCCACACCATAAAGAAATGCATATCCAGACTCCACATCTAAATCAAGAATTGCAAGAGATACTCCTGGGCCCGTATGGGCACTCAAATAACTTCAACAACCCACAAGCTACCAAAGTATCACAGACCGTCGACTCCTCATTGGTCACTGCCTCCCTATGGAATGATCAAACTCTCTCTCTCTGAACCAGTGAACCAACATCATCCAAATGATCACCTGCACCCACATATACAACACTTTATTATCCATCACAACCCATAAAAACATCAAAATCTCCAAAAAAGATAAGTTTTACACCCTTCAGCTTTGCCTCATAGGCACAGCTATTTTTTCCCACAAGCACGCACAGATGTGCGCCTATTCATTCCCAGGTCACGCACTCATGCGCGACAGTCAACCATACATAGGCGCATTCATGCGCCCCTGTGACACATACAGGCACGCATCATAGCACGCCTATTTACTACATAGTTGCGCACGCATGCGCAGCTATTAGGGTCACATACGCGCATGCATGCGCTGTTGTGACTTACATAGGCACGCATGCCATGTGCACCTATTTTCCCCATTAGAGCACCCCCGTGCATGGATGACTGAATTACAGGCGTGCACCCATGCATGCACATTTCTCGATCGCCAGCACACTGAGGGGCCCACACCCAAAAAAACCCATGTACGACCCTCCGTACAGGCCCTACCCAAAAACATAAACCCTAATTCTATGCAGGAGGATACGACAACCAACCAGAAGCTCGTTGATCTTGACTCGACTACCTCGATCTCCCAGAATCTCCTAATCTCCTCTACAATCACTCGTCCACTCAATAAGACTGCAGGTACAAATGAGATGGCATTGTGGGCCCTATGGCTATATATAGTCCACTTTTCCAAACTTCCAGACTCATTTCTGGGAGCTCCAAGTGTCCTTTTTTCGATCCATCTTCAGCCACGGGATCAGGACCTCGTCACCTACACCATTCCATTCCCCAGGACACTTTCCATCCTCAGCCCCCGGGGGGGATTTTTCTTATCTAACACTCAAGTACGCATGCTTACATTCACATATTATTGAATAATTGTTATATGATCTTTCTCTTCAAATATTGTTCACATTGGGTATTCGATTTTCATGTGTGCAGGTACTTGATCATTACACATCAGCGATATCCTTCCAGGTATATTATTGACACTGGCATGTAGTCATTCCCTCTGAATATCAAAATGCATCGCCCAGTCACACCTTCTGATATTTGCCTCTAGGATCCCTATATCAAGCTCTGCAGTACTGTCACCTCCACTGCATTTCAGTACTGTCACCTAGTAGCACCCTCCCCCACATGAGTTGTCCCATTCATAGTCCCCTTGGCAGTTTGACACTCATGTTGTTTTCACCCTTTAGGGATGGAAGTCCCTATAGTCTTATGCATTGTCGAGAACTATTCCCATACCCCTTCTCCTCATTTTTCTAGCTTATCCAATGGACTCCCAGACTAATTCATCATGATTCTATCTTTGACTACACCTCTGTAATATCATTAACCATACATTTCACCCACCGTCAATTTTCCCATCTGCAGATTGTCCTCCATACATTTCCTTAATACAGAAACCCGCCTATGGGACCCCCACCCTCCACTTGTTTTTTGAGCAACTTGTGCCCTCATCAAGCCAAGCCATCTTACACTGGGGAACCCATTTCTATATCTGCACAGTTATCCCAACTTGTTTTTTATTATTTTGGTAATTGTGCAAACCCTTTTTCTGCATTTTCATAGCTTTCTGTTGTCTCCTTTCGTGACCTTCCTTTCCATGGAAAAGCAACACTTGTCACCCTTGGTTGGGGAATTTTTCACTTCCCGACATCAATGACATTATCCATAAACCCTAAGTATCCTACAATCCATACACCTTTTGATCTCTGTGTTTATCCATTTTGTCATGCCTCTGGCACAATTTACCCTCATCTAGTTGTCCCCCTAACACTAGATTCAGTTTCATGGTTGTTGCCACTTTACATATCTCCCCAACCAATGATAGTCTTGAGTCTCACTACTCCTAGACTTCATCCATGTTACTCGTCAGTTCCTGATTTTATCCATGTGGATTTCGTGAAGCCCCCCACTTTGCAAATCCGCGTCTCCCTTTCTGATGACATCAACATGGTTTCCAGAGGGTGACAGTATCTTGACTCTCATTACCTTTAAAATGAGGAGTCTCAGATGATATAGGGAAAACCACCATTTTTCTTTGCTGTCTTTGACCCCCTTAACATTCAACTTCAACACTATCTCATGTTACGGTGGGTCTTACTTTGTAACTATAGACGTTGTTTTATCTTAGCTAAAGACCTCTGAAATTGCATAGACTACCAATTTCTACACATTTATCGACACTTCCCACAAATGTCCTTACTTTTTCTCAGAGCTTGTTCACCATCAAAATTGTCCTCTGTTATTATCAAACCACCCCGGAGAACGTTGCAGTGATCTACATCCAAAACAACTTCAGTCATTGTATTTCAAGTTACATGACATGAGCATGGGGCATGCCCACCTCGTTTGTACAAATTTTTATTTTTCACACCCTGGGAAAATCTTGGGTCCTACAGGTCCTCCTCTCCTTCCAATGGATCACTCTTGATAATCCTCAGAATGCTCTTTCTTACATAGGTACTATCAATAGAAGAAACAATGATGTATTTTGGCTATATGTATGCTCCTAACCTCACACATCAGGGGGCATCTGTTATCACTGAAATTTCATCCGCAAATGGTTACAGGAATCCGACATCTCCAAATAGGTATTAGTTCACCCATAGACCAAAAATACATTTCCAAAAGGCCCAAAACTATACAATCAACAATCAAATCAACATGTGCTAAGACTACATAGGGAGCGCGCACACATGTGCCATTCAGAAATGTAGAAAAAGTGCACATGCACATGATGCGCAACTGTGGACGCAAAAAACTATGCATCCCTCAAAACGACGCATTTATGATATTGGTTGGCCTCCCACCCACTTCTGGTTCAGCTTCCAATTCGATTTGACATCCAAATCTTGGCTGAATCCAGCTGGGTGGTTGGTCAAAGACCTAAGGGTTCCCTAAATGGTCCCTTATTCACACTAAAATATGGTTGAATAATGCCTCAAAGTTATGCTATAAAAGGAATCCATGGGTGCACTATATTTTAAAGTAATTCATTTGTATTTTTATGTTGTTGATATTCTCTTGGAGGATCCTCTTTCCTCATCAAGAGCATGCTAGCACCATTTCGGTTAGCCATTCATATCACCTCTAGATTGGATGTTCTTTGGATTCTCTTCACCATTTCATTTTAGTTCCTCACTTGTAAGAAGAGGTCAATATTTGGGGGTCCAAGAGCCCCCCCTTGGAGGGAGAGGAGACCCAAAGTCTCCTTTTCTCTTTGGTGTTTTCTTTCCACTAATATAATCCTTTCCATTGGTGGCATGAGTCTTGTTTGTTTCTTGTTCTAATGCCCTTATTCACTATAGTTTAATTGTTTTTATCCTTCTTAGTTTAATTATTTTCTTGTCTTTTATGCTTTACACTTCTAACTCTTTCCTCTACTATTGTCTTGCCTAGCTAACCCAACTAGGCTTGTAAGCACCCTTATTTTACTCATATAGGTGACAAAAGAGGTGAAACATGGACAACTAAGGATTTTTTGGAGGTACCTGCAGTGATGATCACTCCGAGTTGTACTATCTTATCTTTCTCTCTAATCAAATCATCACAAAAATTCTCAAGACTTAGTTTTTTATAAGTTTCCCCTAGAGCCTCTTGCATGGCATAAAAGGTAGATACAAACACAAAATATGCACTACCTAGCGTAGAAAGAATAAGATATATGCAATGATCTTCGTCTATCTTTATCTTACATTCTTCACATAAAGTTCTAAGTGTTTTAAACTTAGATAGATAGTATTCAATGCAATAAAAATCACTTGGACTTAAAGTTAGTACTTGATTTTCTAACTATTGTGCTCAAATAATATTGTGTTTACCAAACACAGATTCAATCTTTTCCCAAGATTCTTTGGGTTTATCAATTTATTGAAGGTGGAACTTTAAATCAGGAGAGATGGACATTCCGATTAATCTATGTGCTTCATCATTCCTATTATCCCATTTGGCTTTCTTATCAGCATCAGTGGGTGTTGTTTCCTTTCCCAAGGTAATCTGCTACAAGCCTTTACTTCTTAATAAATCCTTGATATGGGATTTCCATTGGAAGTAGTTGGTACTGGTAAGTAAGAGATTACTTGTAGAAACCATATTAAATATGAAGATAATATGGATTTAAAAACTGAAACTGATGATCTGAATGGAAAGAGCTCTAAAAGTTATGTGGTTTTAAAAAAAACGGCACTGAAAATGGACTTCTGATGTGAGAGTTATGCCCTTTTTAAAAAAAAGGCATAAGCGGTAACCAAATGACCACATGGTAGTGTAAGTTGCTTTATGAAGTGACCCACTTTTATAAAGAGAAGTGGGGCTCACTTTTACAAAGAAAAGCTACATGCAAAATAAATAACTCTAAAATAAAATATTAAAGCTACTTATAGTGATTCACTTTTATACTTGAAGTGAAATACAATTTACAATTTTAGCATGAACTTTTTCAAAAAAAAGTAACAAAAGAGAGACTTGAACTCAAGACCTCTTGCTTAATAAGGCAACTTTTAACCAAATGGTCTAGCAAAACATATTGTAATGTTCAGAAGGAGGATTAGGGGTGTTGTTGTTGTTGTTAGGGGGGATGTTAGGATATTTAGACACTTAGGATTTAGTTAAGATATACTTGGTCTATTGTGTCGTTAGGTAAAAGTGAGTTTTTGTTGTGGAAGACGAACTTGGAGAGCGTGCTAAAAAAAAAACTCTTTTCACACAAGAAAAAAGTTTGTTTCTCGATGACAACAAGGGTTAGATCTCGGTTAGCTTACCTGAAAGATGCACCTTTTCCTATATGTTTCTGATTTTCCAAGATCGCACAGGGCACAGGGAAAAGAGCATATGCAGATCTAAAAGAGTAGCAACCTAGAAATAAAAAAAATACAAAACCAAAATAAAACCAAAATACTTCTCTACAAAAAATTTAAAAATGCGTATTCAAACTTTATACCTTCGGACCTGACTGTAATGGCCTTATCTTGGGAAAACAAAACCTTTTAAAGTGAAAAGAAAAGTGTTCTTGAATGAAACGAGTGCTCCAGACACAATGGAACAATCCTCTCAGCCCATAAATGTACGAAAATGAAAAAAAATGTAGATGAGGCAACTCGGCTTCACAATATCGATCTACAATAGGAGCGGGTCTTCAAACAGGTTCTGATACCATGTTCGACAACACAGGTATTCCAATAGAGGACAAACACCTTTAGTAACCACTCACATAAATAGATCAAATATCAACACACCGATGTTTTCACATTGTAAAACCCCTACGGGGAAACATCCATGGCCCCAGCCAACGTGGCCACTTGGAGCAGTTTATTAATGCAAAGAAAAAGATTACAGAGAGATTTTACAAGAGAGGTTCTCACAATCGATCATCGATAAATGACCCTCCATGCTCTTTATATAGATATCATGGACCAATCAGGTGTTAAGACAAGGATCAATGGTCGTTAAGATCGAGGACAGTATGAATCGTCGGATCACTCTATGTTGAGAACATATCGTGACTGTCATATTTCCTAACTATAAATGCATACTAATGCATACTAAATAAACACACTAGAAAACACACTTTTACCTAACGACACAATATACCATGTATATATTAGCTAACTCCTAAGTGTCTAAATATCCTAACAGATCCATCAAAATGCATCTTCCATACTTTGTTTGACTCACCTTTGAATGGTTGATCTCTACGTTGGCTAACTGATGTTTCAGTTTCATCGTCATTTAAATGAAAAACAAATGAGACAAGCTCATCCTCAACAACATAAACGGGGCAATTTCTTGGGTTTTGATGGTCATTGACAATGTAGGCTAACCTTACCTCTTTGTATAGCCTCCTATGTTTTCCTCCAAACACAGGAATGGTGGCATAAGTGAGGTCCATTTGCAATGACCCTCCAACCTTCTTAGCCCAAGTTTTGGATAAGAGAATACCAAACTTTGGGGGAATGTTAGCCACCACAATGTCCATCACCACACTCTTCATGGATAATTGTGCCAACTAAACCACCATATCCTTTATCAGTTCGAGACATTTTACTTTCTTAGAATCAAACGAGTACAAGTCCTTGTAAGGTTTGGTGATCTCCAAACCTAGATCTTCCATAAAAAAAATTGAGCATGACATTGTTAGAGGCTCCTGAGTCCATAAGATAGTTATGTAGGATATTATCATGGACATTCAAAGATGTATAGAATGGAATAGAAGCATGAGATCCATCCTCAATGTGTGGACCCAAAGTAATGGCTGGGTTTTCATCCTTCGAACTTATTACATCAAAATATACACTAGAAGAAGTTGTTTGCATAACTTTCATGATAGATTTTTTGAAAGGTTCATTCTTCATCAATTCTGTCAAAGGCACATGGATCTTGATCTTGATCAACTCATGTTCTAGGCTCAAAGAGTTTGTTATCCTATCAACTTATTTTATTTCAAGGGCTACATGTTTAGATGAGGGAGGTGGTTGAGTTTTAGATGGCACACCTTTACTCAGATTTGTCTTGGGAGGAGCTTCAACTTGTTTGTTTTGATCGGAGGTAGTGGATTTGGGAGCCCCTACTCTCATCCTCAAATAATATTTCTTCTTGGGTTGGCCTTGAATATATCTCTCCTCCCCTATCTGATTGTCGAAATGATTTGATAGTTGTGCGACCTCATATTCTTGTTGTGTTAAATGGCTGGGATAATAATTTGTTTCATTGAAAATCACAACATCATAGTCCACATCCATCTCCTCAATCTGATTGTTTTGGAAAGGAGGCACTACCCTTTGATCATCAACATTTCTCCTTTATTTATACCTTATTTGAGGGGCATCATTAGGCCTTCTGAATTGATTTTGATTTCTATTATCAACCCCTTGAAAAGATTTGTTTGGTTGTTTAGATTCCCACTTCAACTTAGCTATTTCAGAAGTCGGATCCTTCAAAGTTTTGGTCATTTTATCAAGTTTTGGATCAGATATGGCTGAGTTAGAGGAGGCATGGGAATCCTCTCTCTATTTTTTCTTATATTTATTAGACCTGGTATTTAATCTGTCTGATACAAAAATATTAGATTCAACCTCAATGGCTTCTTTCTACATGGACAAAAATGTGGTTGATATTCTCTCTCTCAGGAGGAGGGAGAAATTTGCATCCAATGCATTTTCATAAGTGATCTTGGTAGAGGCTTCAGTTGGTTTAATCTCATATGGAATTGTGCTATACATTTTATTGAATCTCTTGATGAAGTCTAAAATAGATTCACCATTCTACCTCTTTAGGGCTCCAAATTCAGTGATGTAGTAGAGGTAATGTCTCCTATCTCCCCATTTCTTTATGAAAGTTTCATCCAATTCCTCAATGTCTACAATGGAGGCTAGAGGAAGACTCCTGGACCATTTTATTACTTCCCCATATAGACTTTTCACAAACAACCTCATCCATACATCTGCATAATCAATGTTAAAGTTATCTACAAAGCTGTAAAAGGCTACTAGATGTTCCTCAACAATTACCTCACCTTCCCCATTATACCTTGGTAAATATTTCATGTAATTTGTGGTTGGGAGTGCATGTAAGCCTACATGAAGCACTAGTGGTGCATATCTGGCAGCAATAATGACATCCATCATGTTAACAACCATAACTTGAATAATAAGAATCTGCAAATTTATGGGAGATACAGGGATGGATACAAGGTTGGATGCTAAGGTAGAATCAAGATTTGGAGATGTCTGAGCTTCTTTGGAATTATGATTCTCAGGGATAGTAAATCCAAACTTCTTGTGATTGTGATTAAACATAGGCTCTTTGTGTGAAGCTTTACCCTTGAGGGGGGGAGTATATCGTTGAGCTATAGTGGATTTTCTTAGTTTCATTTCTAGATCAGAGACTATTGTATCCTTCTCAGGGTTAGAATGAGCCTTCTTGGCTTTGTTGTCTTTAGATTTGGATCTGTTGAATCCTTTTCTACATGCCAATATTTCTTCTTTAAATTTTACTCAGTGGATTCGCCAGGTGAAAGATGACAGTCCGTTTATGTCTAGTCTTTTTTCACCATCAAATATTAGAGTTGATCAATGTCATTCTCCCATGGAAATATATTCCGTTACTCTGTTGCCCAGAAATGATGCTAGAAGATGTTGTTCCTAAGGTATTCACCTCACTATTAAAGGGAAAATCTACACCACCTATCAGTTTTGGAATGATTATTCCTTAATAAGTTGGTTTTGTTGGTAAGCTTAAGGACAGGTTTTCAAAGATGTTGCTCTGGTAGGGAAAGACACACACTATAAAAGTAGGTTCTCCTTTGCTAATGGTATGGTCATTAAATGAAAATTGAGGGTATTAAAAGACACATAGAAAACAACAACAAGCAATGAAATGAACCACTTGCTATGCATAAACTAAGACTTAAGATAATATCTCAAAACCTAGACAAATATCTATATGAAAATCACTCAACAGGTTGAAAATAGTGGATCTTTCACTGAAAAATAGTTGTATAACAGGTTGCATAATCAACAAGAGATAAACTAAAACAATAGTTGAAAGAATAAGGAAATGTACATTGCACACATCAAAAAAATTTCATTCAAGATAAGAATCGACACATATGTATTTGAGTAAGAAAACACAATTTTCATCAACATATATTCACCAGGTAGAAAACTTTACAATTAAATGAGTAGGTCCAATCCTTCTGTTGCTTCTACTTTCCTTCCAGAACCATAAAACATACAAATACTGCATATTTAACAGAGTTGCAGAGGTTCTTATTCCATGTGGGACTCATACCTCACTCTAGATAATTGATTGTAGAACAAACTATTAATTTAACTAAAACATTCATGGAGTACAACATGTATACTTCCTAGTGGACTTAATAAACAAGAGTGGTTCTTATCACACACAAAAGACCACTTATTAACTTGATCTAACAGAATTATAGAATTGATCAACTAAATACTACTATTGTCTCTGAGGCAGAACTGATGAATGTGTCGGATGAACTGAATGGCAAAGACTAGGAGTGATAGAACACAATTCTGTATCAAGCCTTGGCATGCCTATGAGTTGTTTGATGCTTCTAGAGGGTAACTGGATGCATGGGAAGATATATACTTGATCTGCCTCTTCACTAAATTTCTAGAGAAATCTGTAACTAAGACCGAGACATAAACCTTTGTCTATGTCTATGCTCTCAGTCGTTGAGTGCACTTCCTTTCGAATTGTCAGCTTCTGTCTGTACTTTTGAAAATATTTTCTAGAAAGGTCGTCAACCCAATGGTCGTGGAGGGAAATGTGGATTCAAGCACCCAATAGGAAAGGATATGAGTGGAAGTGGAATACTTGGATGTAGATGATATGGAGAGAGGAATGGGGAATGTGAGTGGGGGTGACATGGAATGACATGCAAGGGGGAGGTGGTAGGTGGCATGTGGTGAGAGGAGGTTTAGATAAACAAGAGGTGATGGGAGTATGAGTGAAATATAGGTGTAAGGTGGTGACAAGAAGGATTAGTGATTTTGAGCCAAGTTTCATATGGTGAGAGGAGTGATAGTAGTGAGTGGAGGTGAGTGGAGGAAAGATGGAGCGCAGAGAGAGGGGAGGTATCGGGAGGAAATCCAACAGGATTTTAGAGGGGGGGAGGGGTAGGTAGTAAGTATATTAGAGAGCGGGGGTCCAAAATCATGAATATTCTCTACGTTGTTGGGGCCCATGATGGAGAAACCACCATTCTGGACCCCCCCCATCGTTAAAGGTAGAATGGTCGAGGGGGTACGAAATTGTGCACGGGTCGTTGATCTGAAGGATGGGGGTGTCGTCGATGGTGATCAGTGTGGGCCTTAGGTGCTCCGCGACAAAATGTCATATCTTCATTCCTTTTACCCGAATGTTATCAAACCATTGATCTGGAGATGTAGGTCGGATCTTCGCTATTGAAGATCGATTCTGTCATCACGTGCGTTCCCAGCTCGAATGGCATGTTCTGATTGGCTGCCATTTTTGTGGAATCTTACTGTGTTTTCCACTAGATCTGTCGAACATGGATATCTCATACACACACACAAAAGACTCGATGGAACTGCTCTATGCTTCGTTAATGGAAAATATGATGATGAGTATTTGAAACTCAAAAAAGAACATGTGATCCTTTTCAAGAAAGAAAATAGACGATGCAAATAAGAAATGATAAACAGAGGCCATGAATATGAATAATTAAACAATGGAGTATGAGCTAAGCGAGTAGCCACGAAACTCAAGATTGATGAATGTATGGGTTGAAGGAGGGAAAAGGACAGTGGTGTAGACATAGTTTATAATAGGCTCTATGTCACTCATGATTTGGAGTTGGTAGAAATAGTACATGCCTTGAAGAAGTGGAGGCACTACCTCATGGGAAAAATGTTTGAGCTGAGGACAGACCATAATGGTCTGAAATATCTATTTGATCAACCAACTTTAAATGCAAGTCAGAGAAGATGGTTAGATTTTCTCTATGAGTATGACTTTGATATCAAGCACATCAAAGGAAAATAGAAAAAAGTGGTTGATTCACTTAGTAGGAGAGTGCATGAATTTATTGCTACAACCATTAGCATGTATCAAATTGATCTTAAAGCTATAATGTTTTAGGCTACAAAAGAAGATTTGTAGTACATGAAGAATGTAACAAAATTACAACAAGGTAAAATGCAACAGAAGGTTGCAGATTATAATTGGGAAATGATGAAATTCTCTTGTATAGGAATACAATTTGTGTACCCAATTCTCATGAATTGAGGAGTATGATCTTGAAAGAGATGTATAATGTACCTTATGTTGGACACCCAGGATATCAGAAAACCATTGCATCTGTCAAGAGACAATACTATGGGAAATTGTTGAGTACATTTCTAAATGTATGGAGTGTCAAAAGGTCAAGTCTGAGCATAGACACCCAGGTGAGTTTCTGTAGTCATTTCCCATTCCTAAGTGGAAGTGGGAAGTGGTGTCAATGTATTTCATCACCAAAATTCCTATAACAAGAAAGCAACATGATTCTATCACGGTGGTGGTGGACAAGCTTACTAAAGATGGACATTTCATTCCAATGAATATTACTCACCAAGAAACCAATGTTGGTGATATTTATATGAGGGAAGTAGCACTCTTGCATGGCATACCCAAGGCAATTGTGTTTGATAGAGACCCAAAGTTCACCTCAAAGTTCTGGAAGGGATTATTCAAAGGGTTTGGAACAAATCTGAACTTCAACACAACTTATCATCCTGAGTATGATGAGAAGACAGAAAGGGTGAACCAAGTGATAGAGGATATGGTAAGAATGTACGTGATGGAAAACCCACCTAAATGGGAAGAATATCTACACTTGGTAGTGTTGGATCATGTTGTCATTGATGCCAATGGTTTGATTATTTGAGAGATTGTTGGATCATGTGTCATTGATGTAAATGGTTTGATTGATTGATGTCAAGTAATTGATTGATTGATGACTGATGAACAATGTATATGTATTTTCCTTGATGAGAATGATAGATGTCAAAGTGGAAACCAATTGATAAAGATGGATCATTGATATGATGCATAGATGAAGATGGATCAATGAGTTGGCATTGACACATGATGATGTGTAGTTTGTTTGATGAAAATATGACTCATTATTGTCTTAACATGATTGATAAGGTGCACAAATGGATGAAGTCCAAAGTGGTACCCTTATGGTGAAATCCCTCATGAGAAGACGCTTTGCAGATTGAGTTATCCTATAAGAATGGTTGGAGGACCCATGCTTGTATGTGAAATAATGAGATGAATATCAATGAAGTTGTTGGTGAAACTATCTTAGATGGATAGTCCTTGTCATGCCATTTACAATGGTATGTGGAATGTCACATAACTCCTCACGGTTTGAGAGTTATGGATTTATGAAGTTGGAGGACCCCCATATGTTGGCTTGAAGCCCATAAGGTCAAAAAAGTCAAAGTGACCTAAAAGAAGAAATCATTATTTAAATGATAAAGTAAAAGTGACAAAGTCAAGGTGGATTATTTAAATAATAAATAGAAGTGACAAAATCAAGAAGGAATATTTAAATGATAAAATATTGGAGAACTTTCTATTTATGGAAAGTGGTTAACCCTAAAATAATGAAAATAGGTTAAGTAACCTAGAAATGGTTTAAGTAACCTAGAAATGGGTTAAGTGACCTAGAGGATGAAAGTATAAATAAGATAGTTGTGGATTGTTGCTAAATATCCCTTTTGTGGATCAATGGAGAGATTCTTGTGAGAGCATCATATTTGGTGTGGATCTCTTGAGCATGAATGAAGATCTATTCTAAGAAAGAGAGTGTGAGGAGGATCTCATGGATGCATCAAAGTTTTGGCAATATCAGATATCTTGATGGAAAAAGTCTCAGAGCTTCAAAAACCCTAGTTTCTGAGGTGTATGCGGGTTGTAATGGGCCAGGGCGCATACATACGCGGGCTATATGATGACAGGGTGCGTACAGTGGATAAAATCATGAAGATTCATGTTTGAGATGATGATTGGTTGTTGAAGATTGTGGATGGTTCCAGATCTTCATTCTATGGGCTTAGATCTACCATTGAGACACTGGTATGGTTACATTATTGTCTTGATGGATACTATTGTTTGATTTGTTGCGAATTCTTAGGGAATTCTTGTTATGGATTCTATGATATGGTTTAGTTTGGATGATTTGGTTGATGGAGTGATCAATACTCTTGTGATTCAGTGGTGACATGATTGCTATGGTATACTAGTTGTTTATACATGATTGAAATATAATTCATATTGATTTGTTATGGAGCATGAGCAAGATATTGGAGAGATTGGATGTGTTGTGACTCACTGGTGGTCAGATTGAATAGTCAAAGGCAGAAGAGAATGATATATTGGTTGCAGATGATCTGAGTTGATCTTGAATTATAAACCCTAACTTCTCAGAAGGTATACACAGTCTGTTGTATACACTGGCCGCGTGCATACGAGGGTTGTAGTGAGCCAGGGCACATGCACACATTGGATGCACTACTGACAGGTCGCATACCTGTTGACAGATTGATATTTGTTGAGTATTCTTTTCTCATCTCAGTTGGTGCTAAGGGTGTAAGCTGAGTCTTGCATTATAGAGCTGGTGCTCCTGTAGAGTTGTACTCTATTCAGTTGTTGTTGATAAACCCCCGGATTGTTGTCCATAATAAAAAGAAAAATTGTGCATACATCTTGTGTTCTTTTTGTTCCTTGTAGTGATGACTTGATGATGATATATTGTTGATATATGTTGTTGATATATGTTCTCATCTAACTAACTATAAATGACAGCAATGGGTAATGAATAAATGCTTAATGTTAACTAAGGATGTTTTGTAAAGAGGGGGGCCTTTGGGAAAAATAGCCCCACACTCATTCACCCCCCCTCTAAGTGTGGTAGGTGTGTCTAACAATTGGTATCAGAGTGGGACTTCACCACAAGCCTTAAAAAGATTTAAGGAGATCCATAGACACACAAATGGATGATGAAGTTCCAATCCTTGATGAGGAAAACTATTTTACTTGGAGAATAGAGATGAGACTACATTTGAAGACAATGGGAGTAGCAATTTGGAAGGCATCCATTGGTGGATCAGTTCCTTTGAAGAACAAGTCAAAGTTTGCAGCTCAAAGAGAAGGAAAGAAGAATGTTGCATTGGCTCTCAAGACCATTCTTAGTGGACTCTCAAGTCCTATCAAAGAGAGAATGGGACAATGCACTTCTACCAAATATCTATGGCTAAATCTAGAGGAAACATATCAAAGTAAGAAGGAGAAAGAAGATATTGAAGATCACTAAAGGTAAAGAATCTCCAAAAACTCTTGAATGAATTATTTCTAAATGTGATTTTGAAAACATTTCAAGTGAAGATAAAGAATCAAGTGATGTTGGCAAAAAGGAAGATCATGAAAATATTTCAAATGAAGGTAAAGAACTCTCAAAAACCCTTGATTGCAATGATGATGGTGAATTTTTCTCTACAAGTGAAGAAGAAGATGTAGAAACAGTTTGTGTAAAGTTTGATGGTATTTATCCCATGAAAAGAATAGAAGAAAATCTATTAAAACTTCAAAAGGAAGTTGAAGAGGGTTTATATAGATAGAGAAGTGATCATTATTATATAGACTATAACTATCTTTCGGATAACACTAAGAAGTTTATTAGGAGGAGTCTAAGGCACATCGTAAAACTAAAAGAAATGATCAAGGAACAAGAAGAGAGAAATAACACCAAATTAGGAGAAAAGGAAGAAGAGATCACAAGACTAAAGAATGGAAAAGAAGATATGAATGTAGATGATGAGATTAGCAAAAGTTTTGAAATCATTGTCCATATCAAGACCCAAATTGAAGAAGCCAAAAGAATAGAAGAACTATTGAAGAATCAAATAAATGAAAAGGAATAGTCATGTTGTAAGTTAGAATATGAAATTGTTTACCTTAGAAAGAAGGTAGAAAAGTCAAACAAATTCTTGAATATCTCACGAATCTTGGATGAGATCTTGGAAACTCAAATATCACCACTTGATAAATCAGGTTTTGGATACAAAGAAGAAGATACATATGCTGAAGCAAGCACCTCAAAGAATCATGAGGTAAGTCCATCAAAGAAGGAAGAGAGTGTTGCAAAACAACCATCTACACAAGACAAGAAAAATTACAAAAGAACAAAGCAAGAACGACATCAAGAAGCTACTTTTGGGACACCAAGGCAAAGGTATGAAAGTATTTTTCATGGGAATTGTTATTCATGTAATGGATATGGTCAAAAATATTTTGAGTGTAGATCTTATGAAAGGAGATATAATGGAAGATTTTATAACAACATGAGGTGTTGGAGATGTGATCAAGTAGGACACATTGTTGTTCACTGTAACACCATGAGATTCTATAGATGTAGTGGATTTGGACACAAATCCCAGGAGTGCTGGAACAGAAGAAAAAATTCCATGATGAGGACTTCACATAGCATGGCTAGAAGAAGGAATGAAGTAAGGAAAAGATACATCTTTGAAAAGATGGATTATCAGAGATCAAGTTCCGAGGAGCAAGGTCATCTATAGAAGTGGGTGAAGAAGACAAAGAAACTAGAACATAATGGAAGACTAAAGGGAATCTTAAGTAAGTCATCTATTGAGGCATACGTGGGTGACAGTGGTATCAGTCGCATGCATACGCAGGTTGACCTTGAATAGGTTGCATACATATGCGATTTGTTGTGCAGCAGGCCGCGTATATGTGGTAAAGCCTTGGGAAAAAGGCAATGCACATGGATTGCAACTTGATATGTTGGTATAACTTGGTGTTACAAAGTCTAACATTGTTTATTATAGGTTTTGACACTGTTTGCTGCAGGTTTTCATGGTTCTATGTAAAATAAATCTTGCATGCATGGCACTAACCCATGCGCATGAATTGATGTTAAAATGTTGGGGTACATGGCTGGTACTTTTTGAAGTTTCATTAATATATCTTATGATGTATTATTAGAAGCATATGTTGGATATCATGGTGCATACATTTGGCATATGGATGGACTACATATTGATACATGTAGTTGGCGAGTTGATGAGATGATCATGTTGTACATCATTGATAGTTGATGCATGATTGGTACACTTCTAGTACATTGGTAGAAGTACCTACTAGTAGGATGATTGACATACATGTATAGGATTAATCATTTTGTGGTATTGGTGCATGGTGGTGTACATGTTTTGGTACACTCATATATGGCATATGTTTGATGTTACTACGCTTTTGGTATTACTTGATTAGCACAAAAAATTGGTATTTGTTTGATACATGGTTATGTTACTTGGTTCATGATGGAGACATATCATGAGTGATATGTCAGATGGTTGGCATATTGGTGGATGCACATGGTTGGCATATTGGTAGATGCACATGTTGGCATATTGATAGAGGCATATGGTTGATACATTCCATGGATGATATCTTTTTGCACATGGTTGATGTACATGGGTGTTGTGCACTGTGGACAAGTTTTGGTACATGATGTACTTGGTTGATATATTGTTCATGATTCTCTATTTCATTGATGACATATCGTTTGTTTCATGATGTATGGTATGGCACAAGTTTGATGCATGAACAGGTCCAAGGATTGTCATATGGTAGCATATTGTTCATATTGCAGATAATATAGGGGGAAACATACCCTTAGGGGGAGTCATTCTTCTTCCCATGATTCTAGGAGGAGATATTTATCAAATGCATACCTAGAAAAGAGCCCTATATTTGAAGAAAGACCATAGAGGCATAATTCCAGGAGGAGAGATGGTCATAGGGGGAGTATGTTTGATGTATTTTCAGAATTACATCAGAGTGATATCCCTTGTTCAAAAGGGGAGAGATTATTTATAGGAATATCAAAGGCACTCAGACAGGGGGAGCATCCCTAAGAGGAGAATGACCCTTTTCCATTGATGTCAAAGGGGGAGATATAATCACATTGATGTGATTGATGTCTATTGATGTGGAGAGATAGTCACATTGACTATTAATGTAGAACATGCCTTATCTACATGTTAACATCAATAATTGGTAATTGGTGTTGACATCAACGTTGGTATTGCCATCAATGCCAAACGGGGAGATTGTTGGATCATGTTGTCATTGATGCCAATGGTTTGATTATTTGGGAGATTGTTGGATCATGTGTCATTGATGAAAATGGTTTGATTGATTGATGTCAAGTAATTGATTGATTGATTATTGATGAACAATGTATATGTGTTTTCCTTGATGAGAATGATATATGCCAAAGTGGAAACCAATTGATAAAGATGGATCATTGATATGATGCATAGATGAAGATGGATCAATGAGTTGTCATTGATACATGATGATGCATAGTTGTTTTGATGAAAAGATGACTCATTATTGTATTATCATGATTGATAAGATGCACAAATGGATGAAATCCAAAGTGGTCCCCTTATGGTGAAATCCCTCATGGGAAGACGCTTTGTGGATTGATTTATCCTAGAAGAACGGTTGGAGGACCCATGCTTGTATGTGAAATAATGAGATGAAGATCAATGAAGTTGTTGGTGAAACTATCCTATATGGATAGTGTTTTTCATGCCATTTCCGGTGGTATGTGGAATGTCACATAACTCCTCACGGTTTGAGAGTTATGGAGTTACAAAGTTGGAGGACCCGCATATGTTGGCTTGAAGCCCACAAGGTCAAAGAAGTCAAAGTGACCTAAAAGAAGAAATCATTATTTAAATGATAAAGTAAAAGTGACAAATTCAAGGTGGATTATTTAAATAATAAAGAGAAGTGACAAAATCAAGAAGGAATATTTAAATGATAAAATATTGGAGAACTTTCTATTTATGGAAAGTGGTTAACCCTAAAATAAGGAAAATGGGTTAAGTAACCTAGAAATGGGTTAAGTAACCTATAAATGGGTTAAGTGACCTAGAGGATGAAAGTATAAATAATATATCTATGGAATCTTGCTAAATATCCCTTTTGTGGATCAATGGAGAGCTTCTTGTGAGAGAATCATATTTGGTGTGGATCTCTTGAGCATGACTGAAGATCTATTATGAGAAAGAGAGTGTGAGGAGGACCTCATGGATGCATCAAAGTTTCAGCAATATCAGAGATCTTGATGGAAAAAGTCTCGGAGCTTCAAAAACCCTAGTTTCTGAGGTGTACATGGGTTGTAATGGGCCAGGGTGCATACATACATGCGTCGTATGAGGATAGGGCACATACAGTGTATAACCTCATGAAGATTTGTGTTTGAGTTGATGATTGGTTGTTGAAGACTATGGCAGGTTCCAGATATGCATTCTATGGGCTTAGATCTATCACTGAGACACTGGTATGGTTATATTATTGTCCTGGTGGATACTTTTGTTTGATGTGTTGTGAATGCTTAGGGAATTCTTGGTATGGATTCTATGATATGGTTTAGTTTGGATGATTTGGTTGATGGAGTGATCAATACTCTTGTGATTCAGTGGTGACATGATTGCTATGGTATACTAGTTGTTTATACATGATTGAGATAGCATTCATATTGATTTCTTGTGGAGCATGAGCAAGATATTGGAGAGCTTGTATGTGTTGTGACTAGCTGGTGGTCAGATTGAACAGTCAAAGACATAAGAGAATGATATACTGGTTGTAGATGATATGAGTTGATCTTGAAGGATAAACCCTAACTTCTCAGAAGGTATACACAGTATTTTGTATACACTGTCTGTGTGAATACGCAGGCTGTGGTGAGTTCAGGGCACGTGCACATGTTGGTTGCACTACTGACAGGTCGCGTACCTATTGACATATTGATATCTATTGAGGATTGGTTCCTTGTCTTAGTTGGTTCTGAGGGTGTAAGCCGAGTCTTGCATTATAGAGATGGTAATCCTGTAGATGTGTACTATTTAGTTGTTGTTGATAAACCCCCGGATTGTTTCCCATAGTAAAAAGAAAAATTGTACATACATCTTGTGTTCTTTGTGTTCCTTGTAGTGATGACTTGATGATGATATATTTCTGATATATGTCGTTGATATGTGTTCTCATCTAACTGGTTATAAATGAGAGCAATGGGTAATGAATAAATGTTGAATGTTAACTAAGGAATTTTTGTAAAGAGGAGAGATTTTGGGAAAAAGATCCCCAGACTCATTCACCCCCCCTCTAAGTGTGGTAAGTGTGTTCAACAAGTAGAACTTGCTTACAATAATGGGCACCAAGCATCTCTAAAGATGATCCCATTTGAGGCACTTTATGGAAGAAAGTGCAACACACCAATAAGTTGGGACAACCCAGCTGATAGCACAGTGGTTGGGCCAGATGTTTTCAAGGAAATGGAAGAGCAGATGTCAAAGATAAAGAAAAATTTAAAGGTTTCTCAAGACAGGAAAAAAGGCTATGTTGATAAGGGAAAAATTCATAGAGAATTATGTATTGGTGATCACATGTTTCTGAAAGTAAAGGCCAATAGAAGTTCCATGAAGTTGGGAAACTATTCCAAATTGGCAGCTCGTTACTATGGGCCATTTGAAATCCTATAAAGGATTGGGATTGTAGCTTATATTCTTGTATTACCTTCATCTATGACCATTCATAATGTATTCCATGTATAATTGCTTAATAAATATATACTTGATGCTAATAATGTTATTGATTGGAATGCGATTCAGGTGGAGCAAGAAGGCATTTTTCAAGTGCATCCGGTATGCATTCTGGACCGAAAAATCAAGTAGCTAAGCCATCGTGCTAGTAAAGGTCCAATGGAACTGGTACTATCCTAAGGATGACACTTGGGAGCATGAAGAGGCCATGTGGGAAGAATACCCACATCGTTTTGAATATTTTTGAAAATCTTGATATAATATGTAAATATGATGCACTGAGGATAGTGCATAAATAAGGGGAGGCAATTGTAATGCCCCAAGGTCGAGCCCCTGCTGAATTGTAATTATGTTTGTAGGCTGGTGAGCCAAGTGTTTATAATTTGGGAGGCTTATGTTAATATTAGGTCGGAGAGCTTGGATCGCTTAAGGCCAATGAGCCTATTTTTGTATAGGTAATTATGAATATCATTAAAATAAAAAATCACATGACTTCTTGTAGACTGACTACAATAAAAGAGAATGGGGGACTAAATTCCACTAGGTAGGGAAAGGGAAGGGGCTAGGAGACTAGGGGAAAAGGGATAATCTTGAGGGATTAACCCCAAGAGAACATTATATTATATTTTTCTAAAGACTAAGGTGCAAATAAATATTTTATCCTAAGTCTCATGGAAGAGGGAATGAATCCCAAGTGGAGAGAAACGAGCTCCAAGAGAGCCATGTGTCAATAATGGCACATACAAATTTAGGTGGGGGGAAATATTTATTTTGGAATATCTCCCCATTCACTCATGGACTCACACACTGAGCCATCCCCTCCATCAGTGACCTCTGCAACATTCATGCACCTTTGGAATCCTGCAAGATCTGAAATCTGCAAACCCCATGAAGCGAAGTTGTTTTAATCATGTAAATCATAGCACGAATGCATAGTTCTTGAGCCATATCACACCCTAGTCATTTTTTTGTTGTTTCCCACACTTTTATATGGACTGGTGTATCTTGCTATCATTACCAAAGCCCATACCCAATTTTTGTTGTTGTTATTACCCTGACTAGATTGGCTTGGGAGCTGGACTGAAGAATAAAGTTGTCAGGCTTGTGAGAAACTCTCTCCAGGTGAGACAGGTTACTAGGGAAGTGATGTTCCCATAGGGAGACTCATGGTATTTTTAGTGCTCTGAGAATTCCTATCTGACCTGTTGCTGAATCCCTGGAAGGGGAGTGGGGAAGCCAAAGGACTGTCGAGCAGAGAAGGGGCACACTCGATGGGATGGGATAGGAATGTGGGGAATGAGGGAATATAAGTTGTGGATGTGAGTGTAATTCTTAGGAAAAAATCCTTCCTGGATAATTTGTAACCTCATCCTAGCCTAGGATTCCCTTTACCCTTGGTGGAGTTTAGTCCCATCTCGGGGGTGATCCATTGTTTATATCTTGGAGAAACGTAGTCTAAGGCTGGGAGGTTCGTGGAAGGTATGCACGTAGTTGGTGGCCTTCTTAAATAGATAAGTACTCTTTATATATGTTTAACTACATAATGCATGCTACACATGTGTTAATTTACTATACGTTTCCGCATAATTTTGTGTATGTTAATAGAAAGTAGATGTTTGTTTTTAATTTATTAAGTATGATATTTTCCACAAATGAAAGAGAGTTTTTTTGTAAGGTGGCATGGTCTAGCCCTGGGATGGTTGGGGATGCTACAATCTGGTATCATATCTTGAACACAGTATATTTGTAGTAGCATGCCCAACTTGGGTGGTTGGTCACGTCACAATCTCTATATGGCATGGGGTAAACCACAACAGACAAAATGACACACATAAATCAACTCTAATTCCAAGTATGCTATATAAACTAAATGCTAAAAAGACAAGGCCAATATATTACCTCATCCATACATTTGATGAATACCATCGTTGAGCACGCAACTCAATGATTTATACCTGTAACTTGTCCTCAACAACCAAGATACCCAATAATATGGCGATATATAGTGTTAGCATATATATTAGCATAATCCATTAAAATTCATGACAAATATTACCATGGAATATTAATTCAAATATTTTCAAGATATCAATTGGACGAGAAAAGAGTATTTCTATTAAAATAATCAACAGAAGTATATAGGTGATAAAATTTTGTAACGACACTTATCAGAACCGAGAAACTAAGTCCCTCTAGTTGGGCCTCCACCACTTCAATCCTCCACCAAAGGCAAGCTCATATAAAGGAGACAATGAGGTTCTCCATCACAAAGACGGAAGAGCTTTGGAGCTGAACAATGAGTTCAAAATTTCAAGGATAAAGGGATGCAGACTCAATATGAAGTGAAATTTATCCAAAGTGTCTTTGCTCTCAAACTTGAATTCTATTTTTTTTAAAGGGTTGGATATGGCTCAATTTATAGCCTTCAAATGGAATTGAAGGGACGATTCATAGATTTTCTAGTATATGGAAGGTCAAGGATCATGGATCCAATGAAATGGCATGGAAACCTGACATAAATTTTAATTTTGAGCACCAAACCCGATGTACGCACGTTGTAGTGGAGAAACCTGCATATACTCTTGTTATCTAATTGATAGGGTGTGTTTATGTGGAAAAACTTGTTTTTTTAGCTCTGGAAGGTACAAAATGGGACTTCAAGTCCTTATATGGAAAGGCCATCCAACCAAGTTGCATGGGGTGGGGCAAAAATTTCTGTAACAGATTCCCCCTAATGTGTGAGGTAAAAGGAGTATCAACGATGTGGAGTAACGGAGACTCAGCTAGAAGTGTTAGTTACTCATGAGAATATTACAATCCATATTGACTTTGTACACATGGTTTCCAATCTGAATTACACTGCAAATCCATGTGGAAATATATCAAATAGTTGTTCATGGCCATGAATAGGCAATACAAAGAAGACATATGCCATAGGTTGTCATAGTCATGAACAAGGCCCAATGGAAACCAGTTTCAAAATCAATCTGAAGATATATGTATAAAATGGAGTACAATATTATCTCCCATGATCATTGAAGTCATATAGGTACTAGTCCAATGAAAGACAACAATAGATTAGAGAAGCTTCTACTGTAAGCTTGAGTTCTTCTACACTATCTGTTGAAGGTGCAAGTCTACATCATGTGAATAGAGGAGTTGAGGTAAAAAAGAATGAGACTTCGTTTGATTATCAGTCATTAAGGTATACCATTAACAAACGTGAGACAACCTACCAATAATGAAAGTAGGTATCAAGGGACCGAGTACATTCCTACAAATGTGAATAAGGGTGTTGAGTTTGAACACTTGAATAATCCATCAATCATGATACATTGATGTATTCCAAACTGTCGATGGTGGGAGAACCTGCCACTGATGACTACAAGCCTCTAGGTACTCATAGGATTCTAGGAATCATTTCCATAATATATGAGGTGAATTTGATGGAAGGGGACACATTTAAAGGAGAGCATTAGGGAATATCTCATCAATCATCATGAGGTACAAAGAAATAGCTTGATGATTAGCAGGAGATAGAACTAATAGGATGTTCATGAACCAATGACCATGTTCATCTCCTTCATGCACCGGATGCAAGTAATGCATGAAAGAGACCCTTTGAATAACAACCAATTATGAATATTGTCGACAAAGGAGAGGAAACCGCCAATAAGGATAATGGAATCCAAGACAATGCACCAATGAGGGTCTCTTCCAATGAGGAGATGTCGACTACTGGGTTCAAGGTTACCTACCCGTAATGAAAGTAGGACTACAACTTCATGTGACTTTGAGACACACTACAGGTATGGTTGACATGCAAAGTCAAGCATTATGAGAAATGGATGACACAAGATTATAGACATCATTTGAAAGATATCATGAGACATATGGATAACTCAGGGAGCATAGAATTGATGATAAAAATTAGTCATGTAGGAGGCATCAATGAGCTCTCCATAGGGACTAGAGGAATAACCAGTCGAAGGAGTAAACTCTATGTAACAAGCTCAACTTTTCAAGGTCATGCTAAACCCAAAAATTGGATGATAATGGACTCAAAAGTTTGTGCTCTGTTCAAAGACGACATGACTACTACCAATATGAGATAATAGTCTTTTGTGCCCATCTTTTTTTTTGTTTTTTGCATAGGAAAAGAAATGATATGATACATGAGAGGAAACAAGTGTCGCGAGTAAACAACTAGATCCAAACAGTGGAACATACCTCTTCTCAATGCAAGGAAGTGCATGCGGGGAATGGGCACTTGGGGGAATGTTTCCTCTTAGGGTACAGGGTGTTAAGATGCAAAGGATATAAACACGGCTTTGCTTGGCTAGTGATAAAAATTGTTGAGGTAAGAGACATATAACAAGAAATTAGGAACGGGAAATAGGATCAATACTACAACCAAGATTATGAAATACAATTACAACTTAACTCCAAAGAATTCCTTTTTTTGTATATTTAGTCCCCTAGGCCTGAAAAAGTATAAAATCATACCCAGGGGAACTCTTCTAGCTAATGGTGACTAGAGTATTCATTTTTTGTAAGTAATCTACTTGGTACGAAAAAAGGTTAAACTTACACCAAATAGACATCCTTTCAAATCCATTTAATGAGTTTGAAAGAGACAAGTTCACTCGACAATATTTTCATTTTTTAGAGAGAGGGAAAGGATATTAACTAAGACTCGGGGGAAGTCCCATAGGTAAAGGTCAGAATGCTTGTGAGTAAGAATATGGAGTTCGAACGCAAAGTCATATTCAAAATATAACGAACTCCCAATCCTATGGAATAACTTTTGCATGGGCACCAAATGGCACAAAGGTTCTAACTAGGGCATCCATGTTTGGTAAACCTCTACCACTTAATAACGACACTTCTAGTAGCAGTAAGAAGCTTCTATGTCGCTAATAAATGGGTTCGTACCTAAAGAATATGGATCACAGTCATAGGACAATGCAAGAATGAAAAAAGAAGTGACAACTTATCCTATATGCTGGTGAATGAGAATATATGCCGAAGGCACGAACGAGTGATATGATGCTAGAAACCGATAAAATCCTAGAAAAAACCACCAAAACCAATTATTTCCACTATACTATTAGTCCACAAGGTAAAAAATTAGCATAAACTATATAGAGTGGGTAAAGAATTTCTACTAATAGTAAAAATAGACCATTTTACCATACCAATTGAGTTTTTTCACCCACATAGTGCATTTTAGGCCATTTTCCCCTCAATCTTCAAGTTTTGATTGTGGGAGCTATGATCAAGAGAATTAGCAACCGTCTGGACCAAGCAAGTGCTCATCCCTTCTACTTCATTTTCATTGGTTTGAAACTCAAATTTAGGCCCCATGTTTTGAGTATTAGAGGGTGCAAAATGTGAATTAGGGTGTACACGGGTGATAGTTAATTGGGTTGTGTATATGCACCCATATATGAGGGAAAATAAAAGCTTGCCCACATATATGAATCCCTATACGTGATTTTTACCATGTTAGCCCATGTACAAGTTTGTGAACATTTTTTTGACAATATTTAACTCAAAAAATGACTTTTCATTTGCAGGGTGGTGATTGAATGGAGGGAGAGGGAGCATGAAGAGATAGATGCAATAGTGGAAAGGGATGCAGGGGGCCAACAAGATTTAAACATATTTGGCCTTTATAAATTTTTGTCTCTCAAAGGAATGAGGGCTCAAGTGAGGTTACTCTAGATGCTCGTAAACTACTGGGATCCAGAGACATAAGCCTTAAATATCGATGGGAAACCATTGAGGATTGAAGTGGACAACATATATTTTATTACAATATTGTCTTATTGAGGCGAGGTAGTGAATCTCAAGGCCCAAGGGTATGGGTATTGTTTGACCATGGAGGAGTACATTGCCACCCATTGTGTTGTAGGCACAGATAAAGTAGGGAGCCTACTACCAATGAGGGCAATCGATAACCTTAGCTTAAAGATCACCGTACTTGTTCTTACACATAATTTTGGTCAACCTTGTTACACTAGGAATCGAGGGCACTCATGTTCTATGCGATGGAGTTTTTATCACCCACTTTTTATGATTGGTGTACCTCACTATTGGCTAACATGAAGAGCCAATTGACAAATTGCAAACAAGTGAGAAAGAGAATTTCATATTTACATCCATTCTGTGTAGATTTTTCTTTAATCAGGTTCCAAGCTTGATCCCTTGAGTAGATATTATTCCACATGGACCACACGATCCATCCATGTCACAGTGGACCGATGTGATGAGGTGACTAGGAGGCGGTAGGGTTCCAACCCCCTACAATGATGAGTTCTTTTTCTGGTGGCATAGATAGGTCATAGCCATTGATGACTACTCGTATCCTAGGATCAGATATAGAGGGGATACAATGTTTCCTTTTCCACCAGGTTCCACCTACGATGATATTGGTAAGATTTTTTTTTTAAATATTTCATTTTTTTTTTGTATTTATTTATTATTAAATATTAATTATTTATTTATTATGCATATGTAGGTCCATGATGGCCAGACATATTCCCATCACATCAGCGGAGAATCCGGGGAGATGAGAATGAGGGAGGAGATACTGATAGAGAGCTACAAAATGTGCAGTGGAACCTGTCTCGATTGACACACATGATTCCTAGGGTTCAAGTGGAGGATCTTATAGAGGCTATGCAACGACAAGTGGTGGGTGTACCCCGTGCATGGGTGCGACTCTTTCGACGTCTCAGAAACACCATAGTGTGATATCATGACACACATCTAGTGCCACAGGCATAGATTTTGTGGTCATATATATATCGGCCATATATGTATTTTGAGGGTGTGAGCCCCATTTTGAACTATGACACTATATTTTTTGAAAAGATGAAATATACAAAATATTGGTCTTCAACTTTACTTACATATGTCACAATGTGTACATGCATGAATGTGTTTTCTTTGCTTAGTTATGTGACAAATTCCAATCTAAAATATAATTAGCATATGCATCAGATACATGATTATAACTTCTAGGTATGTTATTAAAGTAAGAAAATCAAAGTATCGTTCCAAAAGTTGTACACATAGCAATCCTCAGAGTAAAGTAGGGTCTCACACACGATAATTGTTGTTTAAAATAAATATGACTAACTAAGAGTCTAGGCGAACCTCTAAAGACCGAACACCATGTTAAATTACATTGCATAATAGTTCTATAATGACACTATACTCAGCCACATTATTCATTTATGGCTCAAGATGAATGCCACCTGAAGACACTGTTGGGCCTCGGGTGATTAAATGACCCAAGCGGTGGAAGCCATGTTCCATGTATGAAAACTGGCACTGTCTGCAAATCCTAAGTAAAATGAACACTCCATTGACACTTTCCAACCAAGGGAAAACTTGATAAGAAAGTCGATGACACAAAGGAAAAAATATATATACACTAAGATACATTAGTATACAAAAGGTCACACCCAATATTGAGGGATTACACATAATACCTTTTAAGGTAGAGCCCATTTTTGGGCTCATCCAACATATTCCCTTCATAATATTCCAATTCATAGGCTCCTTTCTCTAAAACATATCACACGATTTAAGGACCGTGCCACATGGGGTTGAACTTTCCTTCCCCCAACGGTTCTTTGGATTGGCCATAGAGGAGAACCAAGTCACCCTCATCATACTGCCAAGGATAGAAAGACCTATCATACTAAAACTTAGAACATCGTTTATTTTCTTTGATATCCATAGAGGCATCTCAATGCTGCTCATCGAGACGCTCTAGGTGCACAAAGTGTTATTCAAGATCAAATGTGTCAGGCAGGAGCTCAATTTCCATCTTGCGGGTAGGAATATCACATTCAATCGGAAGAATCAACTCCATGCCATGTACTAACTGAAAAGGAGAGAAACCGGTGGAAGCATTTACCGAGTTTTGGTATGCCCAAAGTTCAGGGTAAAGCATTAGATGCCAATCAGACTTACTCTGGTTGACATTTTTTTGCAAGATGGTCTTGAGAGATTTATTCACCGCCTCTACTTGTCCATTTTACTGGGGATAATAAGGGGAAGAATGATCATTATTAAACCCCAGTTTTGATGCTAACGCTTTCATCATTTCATTCTGAAAGTGACTTCCATGATCAATGAAAATCTATTTTGGGATTCTGAACTGGGCTATAATTTGGTTGAATATGAAGAATGCTACAGTCTTACAATTAGATTTAATGGTAGGCATGGCCTCTTCCTATTTAGTGAATTAATCCATGGCTACAATGATATGTTGATTCCCCCCAACTGAAGTTGGGTTATAGTCCATAAAATATACCCCCCACTTGGTGAAGGGATCGACGATGATGACTGGGTGAAGATGGGTTGGATGCAAGAACATTTTCCGAGTGAACACTTGGCAAGGGTGACACTTCTTTACTGCCTCAACATAATATTTAAAAATTGATGACCAAAACTAACCAGCTCACAATATTTTTTGGGTTGTTGCAAGCCCGGATAAATGATCACCACAAGCCCCACTGTGACAGTCATTGAGAATCGAATCAGCTTCCTCGTGATTCAAGCAATGATGCAAAATATTATCTACTCAATGATACAAAGTGTCTCCGATGATAAGGTAATTTTTATCTTGATGGCGTATACGTCATCGATCATCTATCAAAAACTGTTGGGATAGCTTCAAGGTTTGAAGATAAATTAGAATGTCTCCATACTCTGGTTTCGAAGATGAGATAAGGAAGATATGTTCATCCGCAAACAAATCATCATGAAAAATGTCCTCATCTAGTTGAGGGAAGTCTGATATCAACCTAGAAAAAACCTAGCGATTTCTTAGACTTCGCCAAAGAAAAATCAAGATCAAATTATTGAAAAATAAAAATCCACTTATTGTATTCCCCCCTTATGATACTCCTGGTGAGGACATATTGAAATGGATTAATATCTACAAATATGGTAGTTTTTCAGATTAATATATAATGTTGAAATATTTGAACTGCATGTACAACGACCAAGGATAATTTTTCTACGTGAGAGTATTTAAGTTCAGGACCGAATAAGTTTCGACTAAGATAGTAGAAAATGTTCATATGGAGTTGATTTTCCTCCTTGACTAGAACCATACCTACCGTCCCTTCAGATGCGACAACATAAAGCAAATAGTCTCCATTGTAGTCTATAAGATTCAATAGAGGCGTTGATACCAAATATTTCTTAAGATCATCGAAGGATTCATGGGCTTGCTCATCCCATATAAATGAAGTATCCTACTTCAAAAGACACATAAAACCCTTAGTTAAATTGGCATAGTTCACTATGAATCTATGCAAGAAGTTATCCTTCCCCTGTAAACCCTGAAGCTATCGAATATTGAGCAGGGGAGGAAATCAAAGTATTGCCTCAACCTTCATAGGATCTACCATGATCCCATGCTCAGATACTAAGAATCCTAAAATAAGGCCAAACCAAATGTAGAAGATTCACTTGTGAGGGTTCAAAAGGATGTGATAGTAACAATCTCTCTCAAATACTAATCAAAGGTGAGTGGAGTGATCTACTCTCTTGCAAGAGTGACTAACGAGATCATCAAGGTAAGATTTGAAAATATGCTTGAGATCATGAAAAGTAAAGGTCATGGTGCATTGGAAGGTTGCTACAACATTTTTAAGGAAAAAAGGAATTTTCCGGTATGAAAATGTACCCCAATGAAAAATAAACGTCGTCTTATGTTGATCATCGAGTTTGATTTGAATTGGATTATACCCTAAAAATCCATCCATAAAATAAAATACTTCGCTTCCTTCAAAATCATCAAGAAACTGGTCAATGAAAGGAGTCAAGAAGTTATCTTTAGGACAAGCCTTGTTCAAGTATCAAAAATCCATACATACATGGATGCTTCCTTGTTTTTTATTCATGGGAATGGGGTTGGACACCCATTCAGTCAATGGAACCAAGTAAATGAAACCAACATTAATTAGCTTCTCTACTTCTGCCTTAATAACAAAGGTATTCCTATCATTAACAACTCTGATACATTGTCTAACAAGTCTAGCATATGAATAAGTCTTTATCTCATGTTCGCCAATGTTTGGGTCAATCCCTAACATCTCTTCATACGACCAAGTGAATACATCACAAAATTATTTGAATAGATCGATGTAGATATGAATTTCTCCAGGCGAACAATTCACACATATATATACGTTCTAAAATTTTCCAAGAATTTGAGAGATGTCGATAATGACGGTAGGAGAAATATATTCCATGTTTCCTTCGGCATAAATACCATGCGTATCTATAGGAACCACATTGTGACTGACCATCTGACTCAAGGTAGATCTAAAGTCTGTTGGAAATATGTCAATACAGGTTGGCATTCATGGCATTGGCTGATCTGGATTTTATGAGTAGAATGAAATGAATACAGATTATTAACAGGTGATTAACACAAAATAACAGAGATACAGTAAAAATGGTTTTGTATTCAATAAAGAAATAAGCTGGAAACTGTAAAATGCAGTGGAAACAAGCTTGCTAGAATGGTGGCGGCTTATCTCTGAGAAGAGATGTGATGGTTGTGCTCATTCAAAAGAAGATGATTACAATGAGGCTATAAAGGAATTTTTACAATAAGAAGAAATTTCAAAAACCCTAGACATCCAAAACCCTAAACCTAGGAGATGAAGCTCCAAAAGTCATGTGAGCCCCATTTGGGTAAGTTAGTACATCAACTTCCCAGGGTCGTAACTTTTGCATACGATCTTCGTTTTAGGCGTATGATAGCCCATTGGAAAGGTATCATTGAGGAGATTCATTTTAGGTGAACTATAAAAGAAAATTTTATATTGCAAACTTTTTTCCCAAAAAACATCCTTTAGGGCCTCAAAAAGGCTCTAGAAGTGAAAACTGCTAAAAATAGTAAATTACCAAAATTGCTAGAAAAATGTTTTGAGCCAGTTGGAAAAGGTGGGTGGACACCGATATCCATATGGATCAATCCTCCCTTCTTAGGAAGCAATGGTATTCATTGCGTTGAGGTCCCCCATCAGATGAGAAATTTTCTCCTCAATTTGGCCCCAGGTGAGCCACTTGCATTGGTGTAGGATATCCTGAACCTATTGGTGGATGTGATGGATCCACTCAATGAACCGGGTGGATTTTTCATCTTTAGTTGGAGTAGGATATGAGTCGGTCGAGGTGGCCGCAAGGGGAAGTGCAACATCTATGGGACCCAATGGTTGGAATCCCAACCCCACCTGAAAGGGGCTATGGTCGGTTGAGCTATGTAGGGATCAGTTGTATCTATGCTGGACATAGGGAAGGCTCTCATCCCATTTGTGGGGGTTCTTTGAATTATACATGAAAAGGATATGCATAATCATTCGGCTTACAACCTCGGTTTGGCCATTTGTATGGGGGTGGAAGGCCATGGATTTGGTGAGCTTGGTGTCTAGCAATGACCAGAGGCTCGACCAGAATGTGTTGAGAAATCGACTATCCCGATATGAGACAATGGTTTGTGGGATTCCAAAATGTACCCAGACTCGTTCAAAGAAGATCTTGGAAGTGGCCTCTACTGTGATGATCTTCTTGCAGACAACCAGAATCGCCATCTTAGAAAGTGATCAACAACCATAAAAACACAGTCATTTCCCCGCTTGGTGGATGAGAGGCCCGACATGTAGTCTATTAATATGGATTCCCATGGCTTGTTAGGAGTAAGAAGAGGGGTGTACAGTCCTTGTTTCTTAGTGGTCGGTTTGGAAATAGCGCAGGCAGTGCAGGACCTGATATACTTGCTGACATCATGTCGAAGTTTCGACTAGTAGAAATGTTTCTGTAGCATCGCCACAGTATTTTCAACACCGAAGTTTCTTGCCACCCGACTATAGTGGGATTCCCATATTATCTTCTCTCACTCGCTTGATGGAACACAGATATGGCCCAGACGAGACAAAAACCCATCCTGAAGATGGAAATTATCGACAACTGAGTTTTAACCCAACATTTGGTAGGTGGTGGCGAAGTCAGGGTCTGTCTCAGAGAGTTGGGGCCATCCAGAGGTCTCATGGCCACAAGATTCTAGCACCATGGTGAGTTCCATGACTGGCGGTCTGCTGAGGCAATCAACGATGTGATTGGTACTTCCTATTTTATACTTGATGTTGAGGTGGAATTGCTACAAGTATGTGGACCACTTTTGATGGCAGACATTCTGCAATTTTCACTGTGTCTGCATGAACTGTAATGACTTATGATCAGTGTGGATGACTGTCTCCTTTTGAAGAATGTAATGTCTCCACTGGAATTAGGATTTCACAATGGAGTACATTTATTTTTCGTAAGTAGGGTACTTACGGACAATATCTGACAGTGTCTCACTATGATAGGCCACGGGGTGGTTGTGTTGAGTGATAATGACACCCACAACATAGTCCAAAGAATATGTCTCTATCTCAAAGGGATTTTGTAGGTATGGTAGTGAAAGTACTAAGGCTGAGCATAAGCACTACTTCAAATCATCTAATGCTTGTTGTTGGGACTGGCCCTAGGAAAATTTCACCATACTACCACCCCTGTTTATTTGGCTGAGGGCCCATGTAATATGGGAGAATCCCAGCATGAACCTATGGTAGAAATTGGCAAGGCCCAAGAAGCTCCAAAGCTCAGTGAGTGTGGTTGGGACTAGCCAGTCATGGATCACTTGGATCTTGGATGGATCCACATGTACGCCATGTTGATCAATGATGTAGCCCAGGTAATGGACACTGTCCATGCCGAAGGAGCATTTTTCCAAGTTGGAGTATAGCTTGTGCTATCGTAGGGTGTGCAGAACCTGATGAATATGTTTCAAGTGTTCGACCCAAGTCTTGTTGTAAATTAGAATGTCATCCAGATACACCACTACAAAATTATTGTTGAATGGCCGCAGTATATCATCCATCGTCCTCATGAAAGTGGCTGGAGAAATTGTCAAACCAAAGGGCATGAACAACCATTCAAAAAGGCCTTCCTTTGACTTGAAGGCAGTCTTCCATACATATGTATGTTCTATCGAGACCTGGTGGTAGCCAAACTTCAGATCAATCTTACTGAAGTATTTGGCCCCCGTGAGTTGATCAAGGAGGTCGTCGATTCAAGGAATCGGGTACCGGTTTATGACTGTGATTTTATTCAAAGCCTGGTAATCAATACAGAGTCACTAGGTTCCATCTTTCTTCTGTACCAGCATGATTGGGCTCCCACAAGGTGATGAGATGGGACGTATGTGCCCCTAGTGGAGCCATTCTTGGATCTGTCACTTGATCTCCTCATTCTCTAACAAAGAGTGACGATAGACTAGCCCATTGGGTAGCGGTGCGATGGGGTCATATTGATGGGATGCTTGACCTGGAAGTGCAGAGGTACCCCTGTAGGTGAGGAGAATATATCGAAGTATTCTTACATGACCTTATCTACTTTCTTCTACTGTGTGGAGAGGTCAGTCACAGAGACCCTAGATGTGGCTGTGAGCTTTCTCTTATTCTGAGAGAGAATCACAAAGAAGACAAACTTCCCCATCTGAGAGATGACCTTCCTACATTTCTTAGCAGAGATCAAGGAAATAGCACTAGGTGGGACTGCCTCGGGTATCATGTACAATTTCCTGTTCAAAGTAATAATAACACTACGAGGCCTAGACTCATATACAACATGACATTTCCATAAATAAGGTTGTCTCAAAAGAACATCACAAAATTTGAGAGGAGAATCACATAATACCTCATCTTTGAAGGGCTTGATGTCGTATGATATTCGGCACTATTGGCTGACGTAGAGATCGCTTCCTTGGTGGAGCCATCCAATGATGTAGGGTTGTGGGTGTAGTTTTGTTGGCAGGGCCAACCACTTGATGACCTCTGCTGAGATGAGGTTCTTCTATCTACCTCTATCAATGATGAAGTGCAGTGGGGTGCCTTTTACCCACATCTGTGATTGGAAGAGGCGCTCTCCTTCTTTTGGCTCCTTTGGTTCACCAGGATGGAGCTTCGTGGTAGAAATGGTGGCACTAGGTTCCACATTAATGATCCATCTTCCCCTTTCTGGTTCTAGCTCAAAATCCGAATCCACATCTGATTCAGAGGCTTTCACTTTAGCCACCAATGATTGCTTTGAGTGGAAATCAATAGTGTTATTCCAAGGGCTCTTATGTAAGATGCACCAATTCCCAGTGTCTTTCTTTATCTTTTCGATGTCCTTCTTTGATTGCGGATTGGACTAGTTGTCCTGATGCTATCCATCTTTTCTATGTCCTTTTTTCTATGGGTTGGGGCCACCCATTCCTGTCTTTTGTTGTGCGGGGTTCCCAGGCCCAAATATCCGCATCTTTTGTTTGAGCTTCTGCTCGATTTTGATGGCATATCTATAGGCCGCGCCCAAGGATGAGATGTCTAGAAATTCCATTTAGTTATAGATGTATCTATGAGGAGCACCATGATACTTGAGCACGAGATGTCACTCTGAATCTTTGATACCCAGCTTGGTGCACAAGGTATGGAAGATATTTGTGAAATCTGGCACTACTTGGTCTCTTTCTTGCCGCGGTGTGGTCCATTTGGTATACAGGTCGTCATAAATTATGATAGGGTAGTACTGTTCCTTAATAGCATCCCTGAAGGATTCCCAGGTGGCCATGACTGAAAATAATGAGGGTTCCTCTATTTCCTTTTGCTCACAAAAATTTTCCCACCAATCTTTGACATGGGGAATGACTTTGAGGAGCGCAAAAGTAATATTTTCTCTATTCAAAAAGTTATGGACAAAAAAATACCCTTATAGTAGATTCAACCACTTGTATACAACATCTTCATCTATCTAACCTTCAAATATAGGAATATCAAAGTTTATTTGTACCTTGAAGGGGGCAGCGCCTCCGTTCGAAGAAGATGCATCACCTGTTGGTAGCCACCAAAGGATTTGCGTGAAACTATCCATCATCTTGTTCCTCTATTGCGTGAGGGATTCCTCAATAAACAGTTTGAAAGGATCTCCTATCTCATCATATTTCTTTTCTACTGCCATTAGAGGTCACTTGCATGTGTGAGAGCTTTTTTCCTCAAGAGAAACAAGCTCGAGACCCAACTCTTCGTACTCCGACCTCATTGGGGACATGCATTAAGATGACAAGGAGCAGACCGCTATGATACCACTGATCCGTATTTTATAATCATAACGAAATGAATACAAATGATTAACAAGTGCTTAACAAAAAATAATAGAGATACAGTAAAAATGGTTTTGTATTCAATAAAGAAATAAGATGGAAACTGTAAAATGCAGCAGAAACAAGCTTGCTGGAATGGTGGTGGCTTATCTCTGAGAAGAGATGTGACGAATGCACTCATTCGCAAGAAGATGATTACAATGAGGCTATGAAGTCCTTTTTACAATAATCAGGAATGTCAAAAACCCTATACATCCAAATACCTAACCCTAGGAGATGAAGCACCAAAAGTCATGTGGGCCCCGTTTGGGTAAGTTAGTACATCAACTTCCTGGGGTCATAACTTTTTCATACAATCTATGTTTTAGGCATATGATAGCCTGTTGGAAAGATATCATAGAGGATATTCATTTTAGGTGAAATATCAAAGGAACTTCCATATTGAAAACATGTTTTCCCAAAAAACATCATTCAGGGCCTCAAAAAGGCTCTGGAAGTGAAAATTGCTAAAAATAGTAAATTACCAAAATTGCCAGAAAACTGTTTTGAGCTAGTTGGAAAAGGTGAGTGGCCACCAATATCCATCTGGATCATTGGCACTAATGTCAAATAGAAGAGAATGGCATTGGTGTCAATTATATGAGAGACATTGTCTATGATGACATTTATGTCATTGTTGGATAAGGTAGTATGATGACAAAGCATATGGTTGGCACTCTATTTTGAGGCATTCTGTTACTACATGGTGCAATGAGCCCTATCAAATCACTAACTACAGGATGCAATAAGCCCTATCAAATCACTTACTACATGGTGCAACAAGAAAAGATAGATTTGAATAAACAAGGAAGAGACTTGAACAAACAAAAATACACTTGAACATGTAGACTTGAAAATAAAATAAAATAAGACATCGTAAGAAGTTGGTAATCATGCAATAAACTTGAATAGTAAAAAGACTAGAGATAGAGATAACTAAGGAAGAAGTTATTTAGTTGACTGCTAAAAAGGATCCGTAGTCAGCTCCAATGGTGAATTATGTTATAGAATATATAAGTGATGGTGCGCAGGGGTCAGAGGTTCAAATGGGTTCTCAAAAAATAGATTTCAAGCACCTAATGTGTTGAATGGGGAGATCTATGTTGAGAGCTTAAGGAACTTGAGTGAAAATCCTGATATGTTCATAATTATGCAGAGTTTGATGGAAAATATCGAACCATACTCCTTGGTTTCTTTAAGTGGAGGTAAATTGACGCCTGATATGGTCAAAACAGTATCTGGTATGTTTTGTAGGATTTCACCAAAGGAACTCTAGAATATGGTTGAAATGTCAAGCACCCTACCAAGACAAAATCAAGCTACTTCATCTACATTTAATGACATGACAAATGGGAATTCAACCATGGGTCCCTCTCCATAATCTATTTTAGTAAATAATGGACATTTTGAAGAAAATCATAATAAAGTTGGGGAGTCATCTATGAATCTAAGTTCTAGTGCAGCCTTCTCGGGCATGAAAAACTTTCCTTTAGAAATGTAGGAGAAAATGAGGAATCAAATGAATGGTTTGTGTTATGGAAAGGTGATGTTGGTTGCTAGAAATCATCAAGTTTTGGTATTTGTGCATTCTAGGAAAGAAACAACTAAGACAACTAATTCTATAAGAGATGAAGCTCTTGCAAATGACACACTTGGGAGTTTTCTGAAGGAAGACAGTGCCAACTGAGGGATTCTCCAAACAAAGACTGAATCAGTGAAAAACATTTGCATACTTCGAAGCATATACCTCTATTTGAATTCCTCTTGCATAATCGGTAACTGAAAAATGTGTTCTGAGCATAGACTAAGCATAGACTGAAAATATGTTCTTTCATACAAGTCTAACCACATGAACGTCGTTGGCATGAGCGTCAGTCCGAATGGCATTACTGTCCTTTCATACAAGTCTAATGTAGTATTGAATGTCATTTTCTAGGTGTCTTGGGGATCCATTTTGGTTGTATCATCCATTTTAATGAATTATTTGGCACCATGAAAGTGACTGAGTAAACCATGTATCCGAAAAACTATAGAAGCTGACAGTGACATCAAGAACGCATCTTAGTGCCCAATCGATGTCGTGTAGATATAGGATCTCTCAATGGGGAAACAAAAAATTGTGGTGGATAAAACTGAATAGTTGTAGACAGAGACTCAACAACCATCTGATCAAGAGATTGACGGTGTTGATTAGATTTCCCATTGAAATTTATTCCCACATTGAAAGTGAAAAATGATTTGTATAGGATTATATACACTGTTGTCTCTAAGTTATATCGACATGCAGAGCAAGGGTATGGTGGGGAATCTAGGTTCTTGGACTCCACGAGAATCTCACCATCCTAGAGCCAGGGATGACCTATTAGGCCCCCTACCTTTTGGGAAAAGTGACTAACATGTCAGATGCATTTTTTTTTATACACGACTAGGCACAAAAATCATATGAGTGACCATAGGTGAGGAAAGTTCGTTACGACAGTTAAAAATAAATTGTCATATTTATCAGATCCTTTGGCATAATGCCAAGTCTGGTGGATCTCCAAGTCCTCTTTTAGTTGATTTAAAATCTAGTTGTCAAAAACCACCAAATATGTTGGACTGTATGGAGCTTACACAATCGACGAATACTAAAACAGATTGTAGTAACACTTCTTCGAAGGGATGCTCAACTAGGGAAGAGTTGGATGCATTAATGGAAATATATAATGCTGGTTAAAATTTGGTAGTGTATCAAGAAAAAAATTGTGAGGATCGTGTACTAGTAGAGACTAGTAACATAGGTAGTTGAAGCTCCAAAATGTCTGTCGAGAGGTCCACATACTACATTTTCATATGTCCACGAAAAGTTGATAAAACCCTGCATAAACATAGAGACAAAGGATATTCTGAAATGTTAAATACCGAGACAATCGATAAGAAAGAATTATGGTAATGGTAATCACTTGTATTACACACAGTCAAATCCTAAAATAAGATTAAAGTGTGTGGTTATGAAAAGTCTGGAATATTTATTTTTTTTTAAATAAAGGGGGGAATTTTATTATTCTTTTAAGAATACATCAAAAGAAAAATAAAATCAAAGTCATTAAGTCTAAAAATTGAAGAGGTGTGATAGTTATGAACAGTTATATAGAATAGACATGTTGGTTGGTGAAAAGGTGCGATGACGGACCTATTTAATTGCGGAAGATCAGAAGCAACAAAGTGTGTCTCTTATTGAATATTGAAGATTAAATAAAAAGGAGGTAGAGAACAAGAAGATGAATTCCAGTGCCCGATAGAGAAGATTACCATAGGACTGCAAACATCATTGTGATATTGTTAAAATTAAGGGAGACATGGTGGTGCAAGGGTAGGTTGGTGCCTACAGGGGAGTAGGTGCTTCCTTGTCAGTTGTAGCTTACTAAACATGGGGTTGAACCCTCCTACTAGTTGGAGCTGGTGAACATGGGTGTGGGTGCATCCTGATCAGTGGTTGTTGATATAAGAGGAATAATATCTTCCTTCTTTGTAACATGTAAATACATAATTTTGTTGTTAATAAGAGAAGTGTTTGTGGTTTTCCCAATTGTGTCCCACGATAAATATTGTGTTAAAATATTGTTTGCGTTAATAGAAGAAAAAATGATAAATTAACTCTGGCACTGCTTCACACCCGCCCCCTCTCAGTGACAAGTTATGATCCTTCAATTTCTATGAGAGTGAGTCTCTTCCCTAAAGGTTTGAATCACTTGAAGAGAAATATACATTAGGATGGATAAACAGTTGAAGATGTCATCAAAATTCCCCCTATTTGATGGTGAAGACTATGACTTTTGGAGTGTTAGAATGAAAAGCTATCCGATGTCCATTGGATTGGAAGTATGGAAATTAGTTGAAAAAGGATATGATGTTCCAAAATTCACTCCCACGGAAGGAGAAGACAAGAAGAAATTTTGGGAACATGCAAAGGCTTTAAGAACACTACAATCTAGACTGAGTAAGAAGTTCCTTGCTAAAGTACTAAAATGTAAAAATACAGAACAACTCTTGGATAAATTGGAAACTATATATACAAGAGATTCCAAGGCAAAGAGGGCCAAACTTCAGACTCTCAAAGTACAATATGAAGGTCTAAAAATGAAGGATGAAGAAAATATCTCAGACTACCTCGAAAGAGTTGATAATATTGTTAATGAAATTAGAGGTTTGGGAGTAGAAGTGTCAGACAATGAGTTAGTTGAAAATATACCAAGAACACTTCCTATGCTATATAATCCTAAAGTGTCCACTCTTGAAGATCGATAAAATATAGATCAACTCACCATGGATGAACTGTATGGAATCCGCACTACCTATGAGTTCATATTAGGTCATAAGAGCCTCCCAAAAAGAGAGGAAACATTCAATGTGCTCAAAAAAGAAAAAACTCAGAAGCAAAAAAATCAACCTAACCATCATGAATAATCTGATGTAGAAGAAGATAATTTTATTTAAAAAATTCAGAAAGGATTAGGGAAAGGTTGGCCACTTTGCAGCCAAGTGTTCCTATCCTAAGGAGGACCCTGAAGATGAAAAAGAAAAAAATAAAAAATACAAGAATAAGGGAAAACCCAACTACAAGAAGAAATTTTACAAAGGGAAAAATTCATTTTACTCAAAAGAAGAAAACAACAGTTCATCAGAGTCTAGTGACAGTGATGATGATGAAGTCCTTTTTATAGGTATTGAAAAGCCTAATGATATAGAATAAATTGAGCATGAGAAAGAGTCAGAACATGAAGCAGAGGTTAATATGGAAGAAGAACTTCTCAATTCTTTGCATGAATTAATAAGATACAAAAACAAATACAGACAAATGAAAATATTTGTAGTTGAACAAAAGGAAAAACATGAACAAAAATAAAAAGAGATGGAGAAACTCATGAGAAACCTGAAAAACCAAATCCTAGAAGCAAATAGGATGGAATAAATTCTTGAAAAGTCTCTTAAAGAGAAACAAATAACCTGTGAAAAAATGGAGGAATAATTAGTTCACCTAAGAAAAAAACTTGATGTAAAACTCATTCAAACAAGATATGAGAATAGCTCTAAAATATTAAATAAGATTATTAACACACAAAGGGATTCAAGTAAAAAAAATGGAGTAGGTTATTCTCAAGAAGAAAACCAGGTTAACTCAAAATATTGTGCAATTGCTCTCCTCAATACATTCAAGAATAAAGATGTAGAAAAGACAAGTAATGATCAGAGCTCCATAGGACTACTTCCACCCATCAAGAAGGAAAACAAGATAACACCATAGAAGGTTTATCAAAACAGGTATCCTCATATTTTCTTTGGTTATTGATTTGCATGCTGTAATTTTAGACACAAAGCTATGAATTGTAGAGCATATGGAAGGAAGAACTTGAGGGTTAAGAACTATAACCTTAAAGATAACCAAACATTAAATCAAGTTAAAAGAAGAAATTATAACTCTTTTTCACCTCTACAAGAAGGTAACCTAGAATGATTCAAATGTCATAATTATTGACATAAAGCAAGTAATTGCAGATTAATGGAAGTCTCGAAAAAACCAAAGTTCATTAGAGAGCAATAGAATATTTGGAAAGAAGAAACATCAAAAGAGGAATTTATTATTTCCTTGAAAGCCCAAGATAAATAAGATCTCTGGTATGTTGATAGTGGGTGCTCAAAACATATGACAGGAAATGAGGACAAGTTTTTGAACTTAAAGAAACAAAATGGTAAAGTTACATTTGGTGACAATGCTTCAGGTAACATACTTGGGAAAGGCACTATGAGTTTGGGAAAATACAAAGCCAAGGATGTGTTTCTTGTTTAAAAATTGAATCCTATCCTACTAAGTGTCAGTCAAAATTGTGATCATGGGCACATTTTCATCTTTGATTCCCAGAAATGTGAGATTAGGAGAGAGGACTCGAGAAAATTGGTTGGTACTACTCCTAGAACTCTCGAGAATGTATATATACTAAATACAATTTTGAATGAGTGTCATATAAACTTAGTAGATGAAAGTTGGCTATGGTATAGAAGGTTGGGGCACATTAACTTTGACAATTTATTGAAAGTCAGCAATCTTGAGGCAATAAGAAACTTTCCAAAGATCATAAAGCCCTCAAATCCTATGCGTAGATACTGTCAACTAGGGAAGAAAACTAGAATAAGGTTCAAAACAAAAGAATACTCAACCATAAAACATTTAGAGCGTGTTCACACTGACCTTTGTGGACCTACAAGGACCAAGAGTTTGCAAAGAGAATCCTACTTTATGTTGTTCATTGATGATTTTACTAGAATGGGTTGGGTATGTTTTCTCAAGGAAAAATCATAAGCACTTAACAAATTCAATTTTTTTAAGAACCTCGTTGAAAATGAAAAAGAGACAAAAATCAAGTGTCTTAGATCAGACAACGACACTGAGTTCACCTCAAAAGAGTTTGACTTCTTCTATGAAACTCATGGAATTAAAAGACAATTCTCTGCTGCCAGATCACCTCAACAAAATGGGATTGCTGAGAGAAGGAATAGAATAGTCCAAGAAGCTACAAGGACTATGCTCAATGAAGCAATATTATTTGATGGATACTGGAGGGAAGCTATAAGAACAATAGTATACATATTTAACAAAGGTCATCTTAGGACTAATAGTAATAAGACTCCTTATGAACTATGGTTTGGGAGAACTCCTTCGGTAAAATATTTCAAAGTCTTTGGAAGTAAGTGTTACATCAAAAGGATTGATGATAATATCGAAAGATTTGATGCTAGATATGACGAACATATCTTTCCTGGATGGCATGTTGGAGGTAGGCCAAAGTGGAAAAGAAAGGAGATTTTGGGAAAGAAAGCGTGCATGAGGAAAGTGACAACTGGAAGGAAGAACAACACGTGTGCATGCAGAGAAGACCTAACAATGGTAGGGTTAGGGTTTTGGTAATGTATTGTAACAACTAAAGAGACAAAAGCATATAAACATAGACACCAAGTTATCATAGAGAGTTGGTGTGGTTGTTGTTGTTTTTGCAAGGGTTCATAATATCATCGAGCTTTAGTTATGTATGATTTGATGCGACATGTAATATTTTGTTGTATGATCTCTTTTGTGTAACTTGTTGAGCTAGAGAAGATGAAGGAGGGTAGATCTTGAGGGTTAGATTGAAGGCTGAGGAGCCTGGTGTGATCTATTCCACCTCATATAGATCTTTCCCAATTGAGAAGAATTGTAAGCGCGCGGCGATGTAGTGATAAAATGACTATAATAAAAGAGATGAGAGCCAAATCTTTGTGGACGTAGCTGAGGAGGGGATGAATCATAGTAACATCTGTGTTACGTGATGAATGCATGCATATCTTTATCATCTTTTCAATAGTTATTGTTATGCTTAATGAATGAGTTGTTATATTTCCTTCTTATTCGTGAATGACAATATATTGCATTTACAAGTTATAATAATGGTTCAATACACAATTCTCATATCTCACACTCAATCCTAGGTTGTAAACACATGATTCTTATAGCCACCCATTAAAGATATCTTGGGTGAGACTGTGCAACACATTCCGTGTGTTGTGTTTCCTTCTAGTTTACAAGGAGGGTCGATAGTTTTAGAGGCTTTGTTGGAAACCCGAACAGACATGAACCCTAGGTCAATAACTCAGAAAATATATAGGAGAATAGTAACCAACAATATGATTCTACCAATAAATCATACATATGCTAAAATATTAGATTACATAAGATTGTTGAGAGTGCAGATGTCAAGGTGGATGATTTGAAAACAATAAGGATCAAACATCAAAAGACTATACTTGACAATAAATATGAAGACGATGATGAGTCAGTTGGTACACAAGAAGAATAAGTAGAAGAGAATAAAGAAGAAAAGGAAGAGGATGATATGGATACTAGTGAAGAAGAGGAATATATTTGAGAATAATATCTAAGAGAAGAATCCCCAAGAAGAGACACAAAGACACCCTCAAGAATGACTCAAAAGAATCATCCTGAAGAACTAATTAATGGAAATAAAAGTGATGGAGTACATACAAGAGGACGATTGTTGTATCAGACAAAAATAACACTTTTGTCACATATTGAGCCCAACTCAATCAAAGAGGCATGCAAATATGAGAATTGGGTCAATGCTATGAATCAAGAATTGGACCAGATTGAAAAAAATCAAACTTGGGAACTAGTTCCAAGACCAAAAAACAAGAATGTCATTGGAACTAAATGGGTGTACAAAAACAAAGTGGATGATAATGGGAAAGTAATCGGGAACAAAGCCAAATTGTTATGTAAAGGGTATGCTCAGGTTGAAGGGGTAGACTTTGAAGAAATATTTGCACCTATGGCAAGATTAGAGGCAATTAGGATGTTCTTAGCCTTTACCAGCTACAAAAAATTTAAAGTATACCAGATGGATGTCAAGTCATCATTTCTCAATGAACACTTAGAAGAGGAAGTCTATATTGAGCAAGCGAAAGGAGTTAAATTAACTAACAAAGGAGACTATGTCTGTAAACTAAAGAAAGCACTGTATGGGCTAAAACAAGCACCCAGAGCATGGTATGCAAGGATAGATTCTTATTTACAAGTACAAGGCCTCAAAAGAGGATCAACAAACAACAATCTTTATTATAAAATTGTTGGTGATAGCATGATTATTCTGGAAGTATATGTTGATGATATCATATTTGGGAGTGATGATGAAAAAATGAGTAAGGACTTTGCTAGAAGAATGCAACAAGAATTTTAAATGTCCTTGCTTGGTGAACTGAATTTCTTTCTAGGACTACAAATAGTACATTCCAAAAGAGGATTCTTTAGCCATCGGTCCAAGTATGTTAAAGATATGATTAAGAAATTCTAGTTAGAGGATTGCAAACCTGTTAGTACACCTATGACAGTTGGATGCAAACTAAGCAAGGAAGACGAGTCCAAAGGTGTATACCCAAAACACTACAGATCAATGATTGGGATTTTACTCTATGTAACAACTTCTAGACCTAATGTTAAGAAAGTTGTTGGGATGGTGGCTAGATTCCAAGCAGCAACAAAAGAGAGCCATGTTCAAGCTGTGAAAAGAATCTTTAGGTATTTGAAAGGAACCATAGGCCTTAGTTTGTGGTACCCTAACAAGGACTCATTCACTTTAAAATCATATTCAGATACAGATCGGGCAGGTTGTGTAGATGACAGAAAAAGTACAAGTGGAGGAGCATTATTCATGGGAGAATCACTAGTATCTTGGATAAGAAAGAAACAGTCCTCAATTTCTTTGTCTACCACTGATGTTGAGTATATTGCAACAGTAGAATGTTGCACACAATTGGAATGGATGAAACAAACCTTAAAATACATCAAAATAGTGTTTGATGAACCTACTACTATCTATTGTGATAATACAAGTGCTATAAGTCTCTCCAAGAACCCTATCCAACACTCCAAATCAAAACACATTCCCATAAAATACCACTATCTAATAGATCAGGCTAAAAATAATAACATTAAATTGGAATATGTCCCAACACAATAATCGGTGGCATATATTTTCACAAAACCCTTAAGCACGAACGAGCAGTATGACGCTAAAAACTGAAAAAATCTTGGAAAAAACCACCAAACCAATTATTTCCACTATACTATTAGTCCACAAGGTAAAAAATTAGCATAAACTATATAGAGTGGGTAAAAAATTTCTACTAATAGTAAAAATAGGCCAGTTTACCATACCATTTGAGTTTTTTCACCCACATAGTGCATTTCAGACCATTTTCCCCTCGATCTTCAAGTTTAGATTGCAGGAGCTATGATCAAGAGAATTAGCAACCGTCTCGACCAAATAAGTGCCCATCCCTTCTACTTCAATTTCATTGGTTTGAAACTCAAATTTAGGCCCCATGTTTTGAGTATTAGAGGGTGAAAAGTGTAAATTAGGGTGTATGCGGATGATAGTTCATTGGGTTGTGTATATGCACCCATATACGAGGGAAAATAAAATCTTTCCCACATATATGAAGCCCTATATGTGATTTTTACCATGTTAGCCCATGTACAAGTTCGTGAACAGTTTTTTGAAAAGATTTAACTCAAAAAATGACTTTTCCTTTGCAGGATGGTGATTGAATGGAGGGAGAGGGAGCATGAAGAGATAGATGTAGCAGTGGAAAGGGATGCAGGGGTCCAACAAGATTTAAAAAGATGTGGCCTTGATAAATTTTGGTCTCTCAAAGGAATGAGGGCTCAAGTGAGGTTACTCCAGATGCTCATAAAATACTAGGATCCAAAGACATAGTCCTTCAATATCGATGAGAAACCATTGAGGATTGAAGTGGACGACATATTTTATCACAGGATTTTCTTGTCAGGGAAAGGTAGTGAATATCAAGGCCCGAGGGGATGGGTATGGTTTTACCATGGAGGAGTAAATTTCCACCCATTGTGTTGTAGTCATAGAGAAAGTAGGGAGCCAACTCCCAATGAGGGCGATCGAGAACCTATAAATTTTAAAGATTTCCATACTTGTTCTTACACATAATTTTGGGTCAACCTTGTTACACCAAGAATCAAGGCCACTCATGTTCTATGCGATGGAGCGTTTATGACCCACTTTTTATGATTGGTGTACCTCATTGTTGATTAACATGAAGAGCCAACTAACAGATTGCAAACAAGGGAGAAAGAGAAATTTCAGATTTGCATCCATTCTGTGTAGCTTTTTCTTTGAGCAGGTTCCAAGCTTGAGCTATTGAGTAGATATTATTCCACATGGACCGCACGATCCATCCATGTCATAGTGGACCGATGTGATGAGGCAACTAGGAGGTGGTAGGGTGCCAACCCCCTACAATGATGAGTTCTTTTTATGATGGCGTAGACAAGTCATAGCCATTGACGACTACTCTTATCCTAGGATTGAATATAGAGGGGATCCAAATTTGAATTTTCCACCAGGTTCCACCTACAGTGATATTGGTAAGATTTTTTTTTAAATATTTCATTTTTTTGTATTTTTTCAACAAACAAAAAAAAAACCCAAATATTTTTGTATGATATCAAGTATTAATGATTTCTTTATTATGCAGATCTAGGTCCATGAGGGCCAGACATATTCCCTGGACATCGGTGGAGAATCTGAGGAGAAGAGCACGCGGGAGGAGATACAGATAGAGTGATACAAAATGTGTAGTGGAACCTGTCTCGATTGACACACATGATTCCTAGGGTTCAAGTGGAGGACCTTACAGAGGCTATGCAGTGACAGGGGGTGGGTGTACCCCGTGCATGGGTGCGACTCTTTCGACGTCTCAGAAACATTATAGTGTGATATAATGACACACATATGGTGCCACAGGCGTAGATTTTGTGGTCATATATATATTGACCATATATGTATTTTAAGGGTGTGAGCCCCATTTTGTACTATGACACCATATTTTTTGAAAATATGAAATACACAAAATATTGGTCTTTGACTTTACTTACATATGTTACAATGTGTACATGCATGAATGTGTTTTCTTTGCTTAGTTATGTGACAAATTCCAATCTAAAATATAATTAGCATATGCATTAGATACATGATTATAACTTGTAGGTATGTTATTAAAGTAAGAAAATCAAAGTATCATTACAAAATTCGTACACATAGGAATCCTCAGAGTAGAGTAGGGTCTCACACATGGTAATTTTCATTTAAATGACATATGACTAACTAAGAGTCTATGAGAACCTCTAAAGACTGAACACCATGTGAAATTACATCGCATAATAGTTCTATAATGACACTATACTCAGCCACATTATTCGTTGATGGCTCCAGACGAATGCCACCTGAAGACAATGTTGGCCCTCGAGTGATTAAATGACCCAAGAGGCGGAAGCCATGTTTCATGTATGACGAATGGCATTGTCTGTGAATCCTAAGTAAAATGAAGACTCCATTGACATTTTCCAACCAAGGTAAAACTTGATAAGCAAGTCGATGACACAAAGGAAAATATATATATATATATACACTAAGATACACTAGTATACATAATATCACACCCAATCTTGATGGCTTATGCATAATACCTTTTAAGGTAGAGCCCATTTTTGGGCTCATCCAACATATTCCCTTCATAATATTCCAATTCATAAGATCCTTTCTCTAAAAAACGTCACATGATATAAGGCCCATGCCACATGGGGTTGAACTTTCCTTCTCCCAATGATTCTTTTGATTGGTCATACAAGAGAACCAAGTCACCCTCATCATACTGCCAAGGATAGAAAGATCTATCATACTAAACCTTAACACGTCATTTATTTTCTTTGATATCCATAGAGGCATATCAATGTTGCTCATCGAGATGCTCTAGGTGCACAAAGTGTTATTCAAGATCAGATGTGTCAGGAAGGAGCTCAATTTCCATCTTGCGGGAAGGGATATCACATTCAATCAGAAGAATCAACTCCATGCCATGTACTAACTGAAAAGGAGATAAACTTATGGAAGTATTTAGTGAGGTTTGGTATGCCCAAAGTTTAGGGTAAAGCATTAGATGCCAATCAAACTTACTTCGGCTGACATTTGTTTGCAAGATGGTCTTGAGAGATTTATTCACAGCCTCTACTTGTCCATTTTCCTAGGGAAAATAAGGGGAAGAATGATCATTATTAAACCCCAGTGTTGATGCTAACTCTTTCATCATTTCATTCTGAAAGTGACTTCCATGATCAATGACAATCTATTTTGTGATTCCGAACTGGGCTATAATTTGGTTGAATATGAAGAATGCTATAGTCTTACCATCATATTTAATAGTAGGCATGGCCTCTTCCCATTTAGTGAAGTAATCCATGGCTACAATGATATGTTGATTCCCCCCAACCGAAGCTGGGTTACAGTCCATAAAATATACCCCCCACTTGGTGAAGGGACCAACGATGATGACTGGGTGAATATGGGTTGGATGCAAGTGCATTTTCCGAGTCAACACTTGTCAAGGGTGACACTTCTTTACTGCCTCAACATAATTTTAAAAATTGATGACCAAAACTAACCGACTCACAATATTTTTTGGGTTGTTGCAAGCCTGGATAAATGATCACCACAAGCCCCACTGTGACATTCATTGAGAACCGAATCATCTTCCTTATGAGTCAAGAAATGATGTAAAATATTATCTACTTGATGATACAAAGTGTCGTCGATGATAAGGTAATTTTTATCTTGATGACATATACGTCATCGATAATCTCTCAAAAACTGTTGGGATAGCTTCAAGGTTTTAATATAAATTAGAATATCTCCATACTAGGGGTTCGAAGATGAGATAAGGAAGATATGTTCATCTGCAAACAAATCATCATGGAAAATGTCCTCATCTAGTTGAGGGAAGTCTGATATCAACTAAAAAAAAACCTAGTGATTTCTTAGACTTCGTCGAAGAAAAATCAAGATCAAATTATTGAAAAATAATAATCCACTTATTGTATTTCCCCCCTATGATACTCCAAGTGAGGACATATTGAAATGGATTAATATCTGCAACTATGGTAGTTTTGCAGAGTAATATATAATGTCATAATATTTAAACTACATGTACGATGACCAAGAATAATTTTTCTACGTGAGAGTATTTAAGTTCAGGACTAAATAAGTTTTGACTAATATAGTAGACAATGTTCTCATGGAGATGATCATCCTCTTGGACCAGAACCATACCTACCATCCCTTCAAATGTGATGACATAAACAAAATAGTCTCTATTGTGTTCTAGAGGCTTCAATAGAGGTGTCGATACCAAAGATTTCTTAATATCATCGAAGGATTCATGGGCTTTCTCATCCCATATAAACGAAGTATCCTTATTCAAAAGACAAATGAAACCCTTATTTAAATTGTCATAGTTCACTATGAATCGATGCAAGAAGTTATCCTTCCCCTATAAACAGTGAAGTTGTCAAATGTTGAGCAGGGGAGGAATTCAAAGTATTGCCTCAACGTTCATAGGATCTACAATGATCCCATGCTCAGATACTGAGAGTCCTAAAATAAGGCAAGACCTAATGTAGAAGATGCACTTGTGAGAGTTCAAAAGGATGTGATAGTAACAACATCTCTCAAATACTAATAAAAGTTGAGTGGAGTGATATACTCTCTTGCGAGAGTGACTAACTAGATCATCGAGGTAAGCTTCGAAAATATGCTTGAGATCGTGAAAAGTAAAGGTCATGGCACGTTGGAAGGTTGCTCCAACATTTTTAAGGCCAAAAGGCATTTTCTGATATGAAAAAGTGCCCCAGGACAAATAAATGTCATCTTATGTTGATCATCAAGTTTGATTTGAATTGGATTATACCCTAAAAATCCATCCATAAAATAAAATACTTCGCTTCCTGCAAACTCATCAAGAATCTGGTCAATGAAAGGAGTCGAGAAGTTATCTTTAGGACAAGCCTTGTTCAAGTATCAAAAATCCATACATACATAGATGGTTCCTTGTTTTTTATTCATGGGAATGGTTTTGGACACCCGTTCAGTCAATGGAACTGAGTAAATGAAACCAACATTAAGTAGCTTCTCTACTTATGCCTTAATAACAAGGGCCTTCCTATGATTAAAAACTCTAATACATTGTCAAACAGGTATAGCATCCGAATAAGTCTTTATCTCATGTTCGACAATGTTGGGGTCAATCCCTAACATCTCTTCATATGACCAAGTGAATACATCACAAAATTATCTAATGAGATCGGTGTTGATTTGAATTTCTCCAGGCGAACAATTCACACATATATATATACGTTCTCAACTTTTCCAAGAATTCAAGAGATGTCGATCATGACGGTAGGAGAAATATATTCCATGTTTCCTTCGACATAAATACCATGCGTATCTAGAGGAACCACATCGTTACTTACCATATGACTCAAGGTAGATCTAAAGTCTATTGGAAATATGTCAATACAGGTTGGCATTAATGGCATTGGCACTGATGTCAAATAGATGAGAATGGCACTGGTGTCAATTAGATGAGATACATTGCCTATGATGACATTTATTTCATTGTTGGATAAGGTAGTATGATGAAAAAGAATATGGTTGGCACTCTATTTTATGGCACTCTATTTTGAGGCATTCTGTTACTACATGGTGCAATGAGCCTTGTCAAATCACTCACTACATGATGCAACAAGCCCTTTCAAATCACTTACTACATGGTGCAGAAAGAAAAAATAGATTTTAATAAGCAAGGAAGAGACTTGACCAAACAAAAATAGACTTGAACCTGTAGACTTGAAAAGAAAAGAAAAGAAGACATAGTAAGAAGTTGGTAATCAGACAGTAAACTTGAATAGTAAAATGACTAGAGATAGAGATAATTGAGGAAGAAGTTATTCAGTTGACTGCTAAAAAGGATTCGTAGTTAGCTCCAATGGTGACTTTTTTTATAGAATATATAAGTGATGGTGAGAAGGGTTCATAGGTTCAAATGGGTTCTCGAAAGATAGATTTCAAGCACCTAATGTGCCCAATGGGGAGATGTATGTTGAGAGCTTGAGGAACTTGAGTGAAAATCCTGATATGTTCAGAATTATGTAGAGTTTTATGGAAAATGTCAACCCATACTCCTTGGTTTGTTTAAGTGGAGGTAAATTGATGCATGATATGGTCAAAACGGTATCTGGTATGTTTTGTAGGATGTCACCAAAGGAGCTCCAAAATATGGTTGAAATGTCAAGCACCCTGCCAAGACAAAATCAAGCTACTTCATATACATTTAATGACATGACAAATGGGAATTCAACCATGGGTCCCTCTCCACAATCTGTTTCAGTAAATAATGACCTTTTTGAAGAAAATCATAACAGAGTAGGGGAGTCATCTATGAATCTAAGTTCCAGTGCAGCCTTCTCAGGCATACCAAACTTTCCTTCAGAAAATGAGGAATCAAATGAATGATGTGTGTTACAAAAAGGTGATTTTGGTTGCTATCAAGCATCAATTTTTGTTCTTTGTTCATTCGAGGAAAGAAACAACAAAGACAACTCGAGCTATAAGAGATGAAGCTCTTGCAAATGACACACTTCGGAACTTTCTGAAGGAATACAGTACCAGCTAGGAGATTCTCCAAATAGAAACTGAATTAGTGAAAAACATTTTCATACTTCAAAGCATATACCTCTATTTGAATGCCTCTTTCATAATCAGTAACTGAACAACATGCTCTGAGCATAGACTAAGCATAGACTGTAAACATGTTCTTTCATACAAGTCTAACCGCATGAACGTCATTGGCATGATCATTGGTCTGAATGGCATTACTGTCCTTTCATACAAGTCTAATGTAGTGTTGAATGTCATTTTCCAGGTGTCTTAGGGATCCATTTTGGTTGTAACATCCATTTTAATAATTATTTGGAACCATGAAAGTGACTGAGTAAACCTTGTATCCAAAAAAATATAGAAGCTAGCAATGACATCAAGAATGTGTCTTAGTGCCCAATCGATGTCGTGTAGATACAGGATCTCAAAGTGGGAAACAAAAAATTGTGGTGTATAAAACTAAATAGTTGCAGAAAGAGACTCAACAACCGTCCAATCAAGAGATTGACGATGCTGATTAGATTGCCCATTGAAATTTAGTCTGACATTTAAATTAAAAAATGATTTGTATAGGATTATATACACTGTTGTCCATAAGTTATATCGACATGTAGAGAAAGGGTATGGTGGGGGATCTAGGTGTTTGGACTCCACAAACATCTCACCATCCTAGAGCCCGGGATGATGTGTCAGGCACCCTACCTTTCTGGAAAAGCGACTAAGACATCTGATACATTATTTTTTATACACCACTAGGTGCAATGGTCATATGAGCGAGCTTAGGCGACAATTAAAAATAAATTGTCATATTTATCAGATCCTTTTGCATAATTCCAAGTCTGGTGGATCGCCAAGTCCTCTTCTAGTCAATTTAAAATCCAGTTGTCGAAAACCACCAAATATGTTGGACTGTATGGAGCTTACAGAATCGAGGAATAATGAAACGGATTATAGTAACACTTCTTCAAAGGGATGCTCAACTAGGGAAGAGTTGGATGCATTAATGGAAAGATATAATGTTGTTTCAAATTTGGCAGTGTATCTAGCAAACATTTGTAAGGAGAATGGGGGGGTGAATGAGTGTGGGGATCTTTTTCCCAAAACTTCCCTCTTACACAAAAACTCCTTAGATAACATTCAACATTTGTTCATTACTCATTTATTTCATTTATAATCAGTTATATGTGAATACATATTAGCAACATATATCAACAACATATCATCAACAAATCACCTTCACAAGGAACACAAAGAACATAAGATGTATGTACAATTTTTCTCTTTATTATGGACTTCAATCTGAGGGTTTTTCAGCAACAATTGAATAGAGTAAAACTCTACAAGAGCACAACCTCTATATGCAAGACTCAACTTACATTCTCAGCACTAACTGAGATGAGGAAACAATCCTCACCAAAATCAATCTGTCAACATAAACAAGTGCATCAACCATGCACCAACATGTGCCAAACAACCTGTAATCAACTTGTACCATAAACAAGTGCATCCAACCATGTACCAAGTATATACGAATCATGTGTCAACTACTCATCAACAATGACTCATCAATATGTACCAACATCATCAACTATACACCTCATGTATGTGCCAACTCATCAACTTCTTGTCTCAACCATGACTAGTTTTGGATTAGTCAACAACCCCAACTTGAAATAATCATAAATTTGTACTTGTACTGAATAAAGATTTGAAAATGATACACAATGTTCTTCAGTGTTTTTATGCAATTCCTCCAGGCGGTACTACTTGGAACCTCTCAGAAAAGGGGTTATAGAAAAAATGGCATACCTTGCTGAATTTTGGCTTATTCTAGAGAGAGACCTTGTAGAGCTTCCCCGCACAAAATATTTTTTAAATTTATCTAAAACTCTTACACAACATACTACAGAATGTAACCTAACCAACCCATTTTGTCTCACTGAATTTGGATCTGTTATGAAGAAGTTATGACATTTTTACCCGAAACACATGTTTTTGACTAGTTTCAGGACTAGCCACAAACCCTATTTTCCACGGAGTGTAACTCCCAAAATAAAACGACCCACAAGATGAATTTTTTTCCAAATATACTTGGGGGTATGTTTTCTCAATGGCATATCAATTTCATTGTCTGAATCATTATAGAAAAATAGTTATAGCGAAAATGGTGAGATGGCCTTTAAATAACATACCTTAGAAAGCATCATCAAAAGAATTTATCCTCCCTTCAATTCTGACCCTCTTTTCTTCGCCTTCCTTCTGAAATTCGGCTTGGATATCCTTGGTTACCTTAGTCACCTATATATATTCAATATTCTCAAGTGTTCCACACCAAAAATTCTCAAGAAGCTCTCACAAGAAGCTCTCCATCAATACTCCAAAAGATATTCCCACGAGAAGTTCTCCATTGATCCACAAAAAGGATTATCTACAAGAGACCATTTATATCTTATTTATACTTTCATCCTCTAGTTCACTTAACCAATTTTTAGGTAACTTAACCCATTTCTAGGTCACTTAACCTATTTTCCTTATTTTAGGGTTAACCACTTTCCATGAATAGAAATTTCTCCAATATTTTATCATTTAAATATTCCTTCTTGATTTTCTCATCTTACTTTATCATTTCTTGATTTTTTCACTTCTCTTTATTATTTAAATAATCCACCTTGACTTTATCATCTTAATTTATCATTTAAATAATGATTTCTTCTTTTAGGTCAATTAACCCATTTCTAGGTCACTTAACCTATTTTCCTTATTTTTAGGGTTAACCACTTTCCATAAATAGAAGTCCCTCCTATACTTTATCATTTAAATATCCCTTCTTGATTTTGTCACCTTACTTTATCATTTCTTGATTTTGTCACTTCTCTTTATTATTTAAATAATCCACCTTGACTTTGTCACTTTACTTTATCATTTAAATAA
>ML788655.1:517084-536453 GCA_009831015.1 Picea engelmannii
GTACAACATGATCACCTCATCAACTCACCAACCATATGTACCAATATGTAGCCCAATCCACATGAAAAATGCATGCACCATGATATCAACATATGCTTCCAATAATACATCATAAGATATATCAATGAATCTCAAATATGTACTGACCATGTACACCAACAAATCAAAATCAATCCATACCCATGGGTTAGTGTCATGGACTCGAGATTTTATTTTACATAATACAATAGAACAATAGATGAACACTTAAACCTACAACAAATAGTGTCAGAACCTGCAACAAACAATGTCAGACCCTGCAACAGAGTGTTATACCATCACATCAAGCTGCAATCCATGTGCATAGCCTTTTTCTCAAGGCTTTACCACATATACACGGTCTGTTGCATAATATCTCGCATATGTACATGACCTATACAAGGTCATCCTGCGTATGTATGTGAATGATACCACTGTCACCCATGTATGCTTCAGTAGATGACTTACTTGAGATTCCCTTCAGTCTTTCATTCCGTTATGGTTGCTTTGTCTTCTTCACCCACTTCTGTAGATGTCCCTGCTCCTTAGAACTTGAACTCTGAGCATCCATCTTTTCAAATATTTCTCCCTTCCTTACTTCATTCCTTCTTCTAGCCATGCTATTTGAAGTTCTCATCATGGAATTTCTTCTTGTGTTTTAGCACTCATGGGATTTGTGGCCAAATACAATACAACTGTAGCATCTCATAGTGTTACAGTGAACAACAATGTGTCCTACTTGATCACATCTCCAACAACTCATGGTGTTATAAAATCTTCCATTATATCTCCTTTCATAAGATCTACATTCAAAATATTTGTGACCATATCCATTACATGAATAACAATGTCCATGAAAAATACTTCCATACCTTTGCTTTGGTGTCCCAATAATAGATTTTTTCTTTGTTCTTTTGAAATTTTCTTTGCCTTCTGTAGATGATTGCTTTGTAGTATTGTCTTCCTTCTTTGATGGATTTACCTCATGCTTCTTTGAGGTTCTTGATTCAACATGTGTATCTTCTCTTTTGTATCCAAGACCTGATTTATCACATGATGATCTTTGACTTTCCAAGATCTCATCCAAGATTCGTGAGCTATTCAAGAATTTGTTCGATTTTTCCACCTTCTTTCTAAGGTCAACAATTTCAGCTTCTAACTTACAACATGACTCTTCCTTTTCATTTATTTGAACCTTCAATAGTTCCTCTATTCTTTTGGTTTCTTCAATTTGGGTCTTGATATGAACAATGGCTTCAAAAAAATTTATAATCTCATCATCTACATTCATATCTTCTTTTCCATTCTTTAGTCTTGTGATCTCTTCTTCCTTTTCTCCTAATAGAGTCTTATTACTCTCTTCTTGATCCTTGATCATTTATTTTAACTTCAATATGTGCCTTAGACTTCTCCTAAGAAACTTCTTAGTGTGATCTGAAAGATAGTTATAGTCTATATAATAATGATCACTTCTATATCTATATAAACCCTCTTCAACTTCCTTTTGAAGTTTTAATAGATTTCCTTATATTATTTTAATGGAATAATTATCATCAAACTTTACACAAACCGTTTCTAGATCTTCTTCTTCACTTGTAGAGAAAAAATCATCATCATTGAAATCAAGGGTTTTTTTAGGGTTCTTTACCTTCATTTGAAATATCTTCACGATATTCCTTTTTGCCAACATCAACACATAATTATTTTCCTTCATTTGAGATGTCTTCAATATCTTCCTTTGTGCCATCATCACTTGATTCTTTATCTTCACTTGAAATGTTTTCAAAATCACATTTAGAAATAATGCATTCAAGAGTTTTTGGAGATTCTTTAACTTTAGTGATCTTGATGGAGTGATCTTCAATTTTTTCTTTCTCCTTGTTTCTTTGATATGTTTCCTCTAGCTTTAGCCATAGATCCTTGGCAGAGGTGCATTTTCCCATGCTATCTTTTATAGGGCTTGAGAGTCCACTAAGAATGGTCTTGAGAGCCAATGCATCATTCTTCTTTCCTTCCCTTTGAGCTGCAAACTTTGACTTGTTCTTCAATGAAACTGATCCACCAATCGCTGCCTTCCAAATTGTTTCTCCCATTGTCTTTACATGTAATCTCATCTCTATTCTCCAAGTAGAATAGTTTTACTCATCAAGGATTGGAACTTCATCATCCATTTGTGTGTCTATGGATATCCTTCAAGCTTGTTAAGGCTTGTAGTGAAGGCCCGCTCTGATACCAATTGTTGGAGACACCTACCACACTTAGAGGGAGGGGTGAATGAGTGTGGGAATCTTTTTCCCAAAACTTCCCTCTTACACAAAAACTCCTTAGTTAACATTCAACATTTTCTCATTACTCATTGTTGTCATTTATAATAAGTTATATGTGAATACATATCAGCAACATATATCAACAACATATCATCAACAAATCACCTCCACAAGGAACACAAAGAACACAAGATGTATGTACAATTTTTCTTTTTATTATGGACTTCAATCCGAGGGTTTTTCAGCAATAACTGAATAGAGTACAACTATACAAGAGCACCAGCTCTATATGCAAGACTCAGCTTACATTCTCAGCACCAACTGAGATGAGACAACAATCCTGAACAAATATCAATTTGTCAACATAAACAAGTGCATCAACCATGCACCAACCTGTGCCAAACAGCCTGTAATCAACTTGTACCATAAACAAGTGCATCCAACCATGTATCAAGTATATACCAATCATGTGTCAAATACTCATCAACAAGACTCATAAATATGTATCAACATCATCAACTATACACCTCATGTATGTGTCAACTCATCAACTTCTTGTCTCATCCATGAATAGTTTTGTATTAGTCGACAACCCCAACTTGAAATAATCATAACTTTGTACCTGTAATGAATTAATATATTAAACTGATAAAAAATGTTCTTCAATGTGTTTTATGCAATTCCTCCAGGTGGAACTACTTGGAACCTCTCAGAAAAAGGAGTTATATCAAAAATGACATACCTTGTTGAATTATGTCTTATTCTAGAGAGTGACCTTGTAGAGTGTGCCCCACACAAAATATTCGCTGAATTGATAGGAAAATATTACAAAACATATTAAATACTGTACCCTAACCAACACATTTGGTATCACTAAATTTGGATCTGTTATGAAGAAGTTGTGACATTTTTACCAAAACACTTATTTTTTACTAGTTTCAGGACTAGCCACAAACCCTATTTTCCACGGAGTGTAACTCCAAAAATACAATGACCCACAAGATGAATTGTTTACCACAGATACTTGGGTATGTTTTCTCAATGGAATATCAATTTCATGGTCTGAATCATTATAAAAAAAAAGTTATCGCGAAAATGGTGAGATGACCTATAAATAACATACCTTAGAAAGCATCATCAAAAGAATTTATCGTCCCTTCAATTCTAGCCCTCTTTTCTTCACCTTCCTTATGAAATTCAGCTTGGATATCCTTGGTTACCTCATTCACCTATGGATCTTCAATATTCTCAAGTGTTCCACACTAAATATTCTCAAGAAATTCTCACAAGAAGCTCTCCATCAATACTCCAAAAGATATTCTCACAAGAAGATCTCCATTGATCCACAAAAAGGATTATCTACAAGAGACCATTGTTATCTTATTTATACTTTCATACTCTAGGTCACTTAACCCATTTTAGGTCAATTAACCCATTTTTAGGTCACTTAACCTATTTTCCTTATTTTAGGGTTAACCACTTTCCATAAATAGAAATTTCTCCAATATTTTATCATTTAAATATTCCTTCTTGATTTTCTCATCTTACTTTATCATTTCTTGATTTTTTCACTTCTCTTTATTATTTAAATAATCCACCTTGACTTTGTCATCTTAATTTATCATTTAAATAATGATTTATTCTTTTAGGTCACTTAACCCATTTCTAGGTCACTTAACCTATTTTCCTTATTTTTAGGGTTAACCAAATTCCATAAATAGAAGACTCTCCAATACTTTATCATTTAAATATCCCTTCTTGATTTTGTCACCTTACTTTATCATTTCTTGATTTTTTCACTTCTCTTTATTATTTAAATAATCCACCTTAACTTTGTCACTTTACTTTATCATTTAAATAATGATTTCTTCTATTAGGTCACTTTGACTTCTTTGACCTTGGGGGATTCAAGCCTTCATGTGGGGGTCCTTCATCTTTGTAAGGCCATAACTCTCAAACCATGATGAGTTATGTGACATTCCACATACCACTAGAAATGGCATGACAAGAACTATCCATCTAGGATAGTTTCACCAACAATTTCCTTGATCTTCATCTCATTATTCCACATACAAGCATGGGTCCTCCAACCATTATTCTAGGATAACTCAATCTATAAAGCGTCTTCCCGTCATGAATTTCACCATAAGGGAACCACTTTGGAGTTCATCCATTTGTGCACCTTATCAATCATGATAAGAAAATAATGAGAGCAAGAGTCCTCCAACCATTCTTCTAGGATAACTCAATCTGCAAAGCGTCTTCTGTTGAGGGCTTTCGCCATAAGGGGACCACTTTGGAGTTCATCCATTTGTGCACATTATCAATCATGATAAGACAATAATGATTCATCTATACATTTTTCCAACAATGCATCATATACCAATGAAACCACAATGATCCATCTTCATCATGTATCAATGACAACTCATTGATCCATCTTCATCATATCAATGACAACTCATTAATCCATCTTCATCTATGCATTCTCATCAAGGAAAATACATATTATATTACATCAATCATCAATCAATCAATCAAACCATTGGCATCAATGACAACATGATCTAATAGTTATCCAAGATCCCATTGGTACACCACTTTAGTCTAGACCTATCCTGTCTCTTCCTCATGGGTACAATGATTTAAATACTTTTATCCCCATTCCTACCCAAGTTCCTTCCAGAGATTCTAGAGTTTTTACTCCTCCTGGGTACATTGTTGCTTCTAGTTTCATTATGATACCTTCCCAGGTCGTATCCGCCTTTTATGGGAGGATTTGGCCCAAGTGGCTCCAATCCAATTAGAGGCTCTACTCCATCATTCACTTATGGTTATCAGCTTCCTGTTGGAGGACAATATAACACTGGGGAGAAAACTCAATGTGGAGGTCACGCCCAAATTGGAACACCACCCCCGCTTGGAGGACAACCCCCGCTTGGAGTATATACCCCACCTTATGGAAATAACATTCTAGGATCATTAGCCCAATATTGGAACCTTCTCATCTAGGGAAATCCACAATCATCTGGGGGGAAACAACCTCAAGTTATCTCTTTCATACCCCCTAGTTCGGGCCAGTCATATCTCGGTTCTTCCAATCCCATTTGGGGTTCGAACGTTCAATCTAGTGTCCCTTTCCAAGGGAGCATCCCTAATCAGTACAACCATATGGGCTACATGCCTCCACACTCGTGTCTGAATCTTTTAGGACCTTCACCGCACATGCAGACTGCGTACGGTCCTACTGGTATACCGACGGGAATCCCTCCCCAAAGTCACCAGTACCCTCACATGAATAGACAATTACCCTTTTTAGCCACTTTGGATCTACCTGACTTGTCTAGAATATTGAATGACCCCATCCTGCATTCTCCCCATTGGCAGGTTATACTAGCCAAGCTACCATCAGACATTCCAAAATTTGACGATAAACTGGGAGAATATCCAAACAACCATGTCATGAATTTTCACCTTTGGTGTTTGTCCAACTCTTTGATGGATGATTCCATTCGGTTACGACTCTTCCAACAAACTCTTATGGGTTTGGATACAAAGTGGTATATAGAATTACCACGAGGCTTATTCACCGACTTTAATACCCTAGCCATGGATTTCCTCACACATTACTAGTTTCCCATTCGTTATGAAACAGGGACCGATATTTTGAGTTCCTTCAAGAAGAATTCGACCACTCATATATCCAATCACATCAATGAGTGGAGAAGAAGACGATGTTTGATCAAACTCGATCTTGCCAATCAGTTATTGGAAGAATGGTTCACGAAATAATTCTTGAATAAAATATTTCGTGACATTTCCATGGGTGGAGTTTTCACTGAAGAACAGGCGATCATTCGCATTCAGTACCTCTATCTCGTTTATTTGCAAATGGATACTCTTTATGAATTTCTCCCTGATACTCCTCGTCCTTCTACTACCACTACCTAAACTACCCCTGCTACTACTCATGAGGCTGATGGTGTGATTGGCACTTTTCATGCTCAACCTGAATCTACGCAAGACTCTCCCACCAATCCCAAATCTATTGCTTCTAATGTTCAAAATGCTTTGAATCCTACTCCTTCCACCGGAAAAACTTCAGAATTTAACTCTGTTCAATCTACGCTTGTCGGCAAAAACAAATCTAAAAAATGAAAGGGTAAGAATAAGGAGGATAAAAATAATCCGCAATCTGATAAATCCAAAATGCAACATGTTGATGACAAGGATAAGTGCAAACCCCAATACCCTTGCCTTATCTATGGTGATGATCACTACATGAAATATTGTCCAAGACGTGTCAAGGTTAATAAGTTCCTTCAGGGGAAAGTGAAGCCTCCCACACCGGTCATTTTGTCCAAACCTTTCCCTTCTCAACAACAGGCCCAATTGGTGATTCATGACCAACCCTCTCCTTCCAACACTTCCTATGTCCTTATGTGTACTGGTGATTTGAAAAACAATGACGTTACACTTACCACTCAGGCCAAAGATTACTCTTCCTCAAAGGAGAAAGTTGATGATATACCACCTTCTTTGGTTCAACCACCTCCCTCAACTTCACCTCCCAACGGTCCTCTTCATCTCTAATGATCGAGCTCTAATACATTTCTCCACCCCCATCCAAGGGGCATTGTTCAAATTTTTTCCTTTAATCCTCATGTGCGTGCTCCTTAGAACTACAGTATTGTAGAAGATCTTGCGCAAGAACCCTCTGCGATGTCAACTCTCAAAATCCTTCAAAGTTGTACTGCTCAACAGAAGGCACTGTTAAAATCTATTGGTGTAATTGATCCTACGGATACAAATTTGATAATTTTTTACCTGGAATATCACATTCCAAGGCTCCCCCCTCAGCTAGCTATCATTGATGAGGGTGACTCGACATGTGTAATGTTTGTTGCCTGTTGGAAATCCATTAGCTCTCCTCCCCTCACTGAATCACACAACACACTTAAGGCCTTCAATGGATCTGGCTTTAAGCGCTATGGTGTACTTCCCTCGTTGTCTATTACGTTGGAAAGAAAATCGGTCAACGTCAAAGTTGAGGTCTTTGATGCACCTCTCGATTATAATCTCCTACTTGGTCGTAGATGGATTGAATCTATGCACGCAGTTGTGTCTACTTTTTTTTGTGTAGTACGTTTTCCACACCAGGGAAAATTCGTTACTGTAGACCAACTGGTATTTTTCAACTCTAAGTCTCGTACTAGAAACGTACCCTTTATTTTGAAGACACCTCCTGGGTATGAGAACATCGGTGTGGATCTACTAAAAGATTCAACTTTGATGGGTACATTCCCAATCCCACCACCCGATATTCCACCTCCTTTGGCCGCCTCGATCAACATGATTTCCACCTTTGTTCACGAAACCCCTGCGTCTCACGACCCGTGGATGGTACCTAACCCCGATGATTATCTTCACTATGGAGAGAAAATGACTTTAAGTCCGGTTGAGTTAGATTATCAAGCCATTCAATCGAAAACCTATTCTACCCGCTCTCTTAGTGATTCATCTCCCATTCCATTTCATGTCATTTTTCCTACCAACGAGATGATTATGTCTGTTATGTCTATGGAAGACAACCCCTGGAATGATGGACATCATCGTTCCATTCTCTTCCTGGAACAACACACTTCAGAGAGTTACCAATGGATTTCGACTCCGTCAACCATTGTTGTAATTTCCTATATTCCCGAGTCAACACACGATGTGCTTTATGAACGGAACCTGAGCAATATTTCACCCATTTTTATTTTTGACATATCTATAAAACCTAGAGTTGTTGAAAATGTTCACATAGGAGCCTCTTGTTCCAATCATGAAGTTGTCACTTATAAATCTATTTTTAACGAATTCGTGTTCTCTTGGATTTACGAAGAGATGTCGAGTATTGACCTCGATATCATTGTACATGAAATTAATACCTACCCAGACGCTAAACCTATTCAGCAGGGACTTCGCCTGGTCCACCCCCATAAATCCTCTGCTATCAAACTCGAAGTTGAAAAACTTCTCAAGGATGGTTTTATCTATCCTGTGGCTTTAATTGATTGGGTATCCAATCTCTTTCCGGTCAATAAAAAATAAGACACGATCCGTGTATGTGTCGATTATAGGGATATTAATAAATCTTATCCCAAATACAACTTTCCAACCCCCTTCATTGACGAGATCGTCGACGATTGCACTAGGATAGAAATATTCTCATTAATGGACGGTTTCTCCAGCTATAATCAGATTAACATTTTACCCATGGATCAACACAAAACCGCTTTCATTTGTCCTTGGGTTACTTTCGCCTACCGAAAATTACCCTTCGGTTTGAAGAACGTTGGTGCATCTTTTCAATGTGCTATGTCTTATGCTTTCCACAATATCAAGCAAATCATACAACCATATATCAATGATCTACTGACACATTCCATGCTTCACCAATACGACCCAACCTATCTCCGAGCCATTTTCCTTCGCTGTCGTTACTACTGTATACGTTTAAACCCACACAAATGTGTTTTTTGTGTGGAGTCTGGCCAAATTCTAGGTTGTATTGTGTCATTTCATGGAATTAGGGTGGATCCTTTGAAGGTTGAGGCCATCCTTAATTTACCTCCTCCTTCTACCTTATGCCATCTCCAAAGTTTGCAAGGGAAGGAATTTTTTTTGCATCGATTCATTCCCAACTACGTTGAGTTAACGCTAGGATTTAATCGACTGTTGAAGAAGGATTACAAATTTGTATGAGACGAGACTGCCAACAAAGCCTTCATGGCTTTGAAACTTTCTCTGACACAAACACCACTGCTTTTCCCATTAGATTACAGTCGAGACTATTTTCTCTACCTCGCCACTTCAGACTCTACCATTTCCATGGTTTTAGTCCAAGAGGATGATTCGCACGATGAACATGTAATTTATTATTTGAGTCAGAGTCTCACAACTACCGAGGCCAAATACCTGCATGTGGAAAAACTGGCCTTGGTAGTTTTTCAAGCTATCCAACATTTTTGTCATTGTTGGCACCAGGTCAAAGAGGAAAGAAGAATGATCATGGGAAATAAAGCGTGTAGAAAACTGAAGTAACAACTAGAAAAAGAACAACACATGCGCATGAAAGAAAGCGTGCAAAAAGGAAAGCAAAAACTGGAGGAAGAACAACACATGTATGGGAGAAAGACCTAATATAAGAAGGGTTAGGGTTTTGGTAATATTTTGTAAAAGGTTGAAGAGAAAAAAATGTATAAATATAGATACGAAAGTATCATATAGGGTGTTAATCGTTGTTGTTATTAGGGTTTTTTTGTTATTATTGTTGTTGTTGAGGGTTAGGCTTTGGAGTTAAGTTTTGGAGACTATAACCACACAAGAGCATAGGTGATATGTAATTTTTTTAGCTATATGAACTGATTTTGTAAGATGTTGAGAAAAGAAGATACGAGGGAATGTAGATCTAAGGATTAGGCCGCAGGCTATAGATCCTGGTGCGATCTAGTTTGCCTCACATAGATCTTACCCAGTTTTGTGGAGAATTGTAAGCACGTGGTGCCAGGAATGCAGAGCTGCCATAATAAAAGAGATAAGAGACAAATATTTATGGACGTAGCCCAGGAGGGGGTGAACCATGGTAATACTTGCACAATGTGTTGAATGTATGCATGTCTCTACTTTCTTTCAACAATTAATGGTTAAGCTTGATGAATGAGTTAGCACATTGTTATGAATCTATTTATACTCTACTGGAATTAAACTATCAAATATACGTATGCGACTTCAAGGGATAAGTATTTTACCTTACAGCTCACGGTACCTAGATTTAATCAAGAAACCTCTATCCCCTACTATGTCCTAGGCTGTAAACACCTGAGTCTTACAGTCACCCATTTAAAGCTATCTCGGGTGAGACTGCACAGTACCTTCCGGGTGTTGTGTTTCCTTCTGGTTTACTAGAAGGGCTAATATTTTTAGAGGCTTTGTTGGAACCTCAAATGACATGAACCCTGGGTCAATAACTTAGACAACCCAAGAAGTGAAATAGTAACCAACAAATGCTTTCGTTGGCGTGTTAAGAGGAACAAGAGAGGACTGAGTAGACGAGATAGAATGAATAATAATAAAAGGAGTGGAACAGAAGAGAAATGAGTCGTTAGAAGGGAATGCTGAGACCTTGGAACCCCATGAGAGAATAAATCGAGGGTTGGTTGAGAAATAAAGAGCTAGATTTTGCACAGAAAGACAATAGAAACCCCACGATCACATCGCGTAAATACCTGGATAAATACGTATTTATGGATTACACGAAGTATTTTTCTGTAATTTTTCACATCTACTACAGGAGTGGATATTAAGGTTAAAGGATAACCACGCGACGAACTAGATTCGAAAGCTAGATTGGACTCCAATACAGATCCAACAACTGTAGTAGGTGAACAACAAATTCACTCGCCCAATCGACTTTTGGCTTGACAGTATTGTGGCAGGCTTTATCACAGAATTTGCAGTAGACACAGCAAAGTCATACAGCGCAGTTGAGCAAGAGTTCCTTTGAGGACCCAGAGGAAGGTACATTCGATCACTGTATACTTATATCAAGATATTACTATATAACAAAGGTGTAATGACAATGGAATAAGACAACTAGACTTCCCTGCATGCATGGGGGAAGGGGGGAAGCACTGATAGAGAGAGGAGGAATGGAAGGAGGAAGGATAAAGAGAATAAGGAGGAGGAACCCTTGGACCTGATCTTCATGGATGATGACCAGCTTAAGTGGATCTTGGCATCATCAGGAATGATGCGTAGCAAATCACCCTACCAATATAAGGTGAATACCAAGAAGAGAGCCATAACCGAGAGGGAGGGCTTGGAAAGTGATGAGGAAGAGGTAGAGGATCTCCGGGTTGTGGAGAAGATTGAGGAAATCCTGCACACCATGTATGAAAGGAAAACAAGAGGCCCAAGAACAGGAGGAGAAGACAACCATCCCTTTCAGATTTATTTTAGTGTGGAACCCATAAACCCATGTGCGACCAATACACCAAACAGAACACCACCATGTACACAACCAAAGTTCGGAGGAAGTTTGATAGTAGGAAGTACATATACACAAGAGAAAGGAATGGAGGAGCTAGTTCAGGCAACCTTAGTCAACTATCTACACCATGTAGAGGAGGGAGTAGCTCAGTATTTGGAATGGAAGGATACGATCCTACTATCAGATTACCAGAGTTTCAAGGAGAAGCAGCAGAAGACCCTGAGAAGCATCTGTTCATTTGCGCAAAGATCTAGGAAGCAAAGCACATCACTAATGAAGAAACCAAACTCGCATAGCTAGTAATCATGCTAAGAGACCGAGCACTAGAATGGTACATGAGTTTAGACACAAACAATGTTCCCGAAACGACAAGGACACTGGACGACATTAAGAAACTATTGATAAATGAGTTCCAGAAGCTGATCTCAGAGGATCAATACATGAATGAGATGATTTAAATAAGACAGAAACCAGGAGAATCGGTATGGGATATTGATCAAAGATTCAAGTGATTAAAAGGAAAGTTAAAATAACTTATGACCGATATTCAACATCGGCACCTATTTGTCAACTCACTACTCCCACACTTAAAATATCCATTACGGAAACATAATTTTCAGATGTAGGCAGAGGCTCTACAGGAAGCCTTGCAATTGGAAGAGAATCAGTACTAGCAGATGGACCTGTCTATCGAAGAACTAAAGGAGGATCTGAAGACCTTAACATTTTAGCTAAACCAGAATAAGAACAAGGACAAATGAGAACTCATTTGGTGCACTACCTGTAGGATGAAAGGACACCATAAGAATGAATGCCCAACATTTGCATAGTATATGGCAATGGGGATGCCAAAACCACTACCACAGGTAGGATTATGGTGCGAAATATGCAAGAAATCAGGTCACAAACCTTATCACTGCACAATGATGCAAAAATACCAAACAAATCCAAAGAACTCATATTGCACCTTTTGCAAGTCATTCGGCCATGACGACAAAGATTGCATAACTATGGAGCTGATGCGGAAAATAACATTAGACACATACAGGGTAAATGCATAAATGATGACTGGGAAAGAAGCACCACAGTTCACTCAAGCCCCAGCCCCATACAACACCGCGTAGCAGCATTATAATATTGCATCGCAGCCGTACAATAATGCGCAACCACAGTACAACCCGACACATCCCCAGTACAATACCGTGCAGTATAATCAGGAACCACAGTATAATGCACCATGAGGAGATCTCGTAGGATATAGAGGAGAAGGACGAGCCAGAGGAGGTTTCAGATGTGGTAGAGGTCCTATTACATGTCACAATTGCCAGCAACTAGGACATTATGCACGAGAGTGTCCACTGCCACCAGTGACTTGTATGTATTGTCATGCATCAGATCACGATACATAGGAATGTTCAACATTACTTGTAAAGATCCAGGAAAAATGGAATCAAAATAACCAAAATGTTCAGTGGATTTCAACCGAAGAAAGGGATGACGGAAGGAAAATCAACATAGTCACTCAAGGGGGAATGAAAACTAGAAATGATGCAATTCGACAGGAACCAACATGGAACCAATGGATAAAGAAGAACACTGACCCCAAGAAGCAGTTCGATGTGCATAAGGAGAAGGATATCTTTACAGAATCTTGACAAGAATTCTAGAAGGAGAAGATTGCGCCAACTGCACAGTAGAGCAAGGAAGCTCCAGAATATGAAATGCCTCCATCACTAGACCATACCAAAAAAATACAACCCAAGGAACAATCAAGTACTATCAAATACTTTTTGCAATCATGCATCAAAATGTTAAGTGATCCTTCATCTCTCAAAATATTTCAATACATCCTATAAAAATGTAGCAGCGAGACAGAACAGAAGCCAGAATTGAAAATTGTCAACCACCCACACATAAGAAGAAGAACAAGTAGTTAATATAGACTAAATGCTAACAATGGGGATTTCAATATGGGATATATTATACTAGATCTAGGATCCGAAGTGAATGTACTACCAAAAGCTACATGGAAATGCATGGGAGAACCTACACTGGGATACTCATCTGTTCAATTAAAGATAGCAAATCAACATAGAGTCCTACCAATAGGTAGACTGAAAGGAGTGAAAATAGATCTAAATGGTGTGCGCACTAAGGCAGACTTTGAAGTCATCGAAATAGTAGATGTCACAACACCTTACCCGACTCTACTTGGTCTAGATTGGGTGTTTGAAAACCAAGCCATAATTAGCTTAAAAACCAGAAAAATGACATTTGAGTCAGGGGACTACAGGGTCATAGCCCCACTCGACCCATCAGAAGGTGAGAGGTTCGTAGAACCCACTTGTCTGGATTTAGAAGAGATCGGCCACTTGTACAGAACAATTGTGTACGATGCAGACTATATAAACCCAACTGCAGATAGGGTACTCAGTTGGTAGAGCATTACTTCATGTACAACAGTCTCAGACACCAGGTTAGAAAACTGGCAGCAAAGACTACATGAAGTATCCATGAGAAGGTGTGCCAAAATAAACCGCGCAGTAAGGTGGATTGACACAAAAATTAGAGAACCACCCAGTTTTCATGGGCTAAATGATTTGGAAACTTTCTTGACACAATATGAAGATGAAGTATTAGAAAACTAGAGAGTGCTAGCACTGGTTTTAGCACTAAAGGCTACAGCCGCAAGATGGTGGGGTTCACACAAAGAGACTATCACAGATTGGTACCAATGTAAGAGATTACTGTGCATAAGGTTCTATGTAGAACATATAGGTAACAAACAACAAAAATACGACAGACTAGGCACACCAATAGAACACTTGGAGGCATGTAAAACATTGTGGAAAATGACACCACCAGAGGAATGGTCTCACCACTTCATTCATACTTTAGAGGGAATACTAACGAATTGGTATACAGACTAGGAAATGTGCAAAGGAACCAAGACATGGGCGACACTCCATCATAACTTTACAGTCACTTTCTCATTTGAGCATGAGAACCCCAACATAGACGTGGCCCTGAAATGGATCAGAAACATCATGTTCATTGAAGAACCAAAAGTGGAAGCTATCACATAGGTACAACAATGGAATAAGAAGACAATCAAGGATCTATTTTCATGCTACCACATACAAGAGGAAGCATTGGATGAAGATGATTCACGCAATATTCAGATAAAATAAGTCAAAGGCAAGAGAGATGTGGAAGGACCACCCTTAGAGTCATAGGTCATCTCTGCGATAATAAAGATAAAGAAGGTTAACATAGGGACCGTCGAGCAACCCAAAATGGTCAACATTGGAGATTACTGGGACGAACAGACACTATAAAGCATCACAGAATTGTTGCACAAATACAACAACCTTTTCCCACAACCTTTACAAAGATGAAAGGCATAGACGAAGAATTAGGAGAAATGAAGATACCACTCAGACCTGATGCAAGACCCATTAAACAACAAACATATAGATTGAACCCCATATATAAACAGAAAGTTAAAGATGAGATTGAAAGGATGCTTGAGGCCGGCATCATCGAACTAGTAGAAGAATCTGAATGGATAATCCCGATGGTAGTACAAGACAAGAAAGAGGGAAGAGGGATCAGGATATGCGTCAACTTGAGGAAGTTGAACAATGCATGCCTACATGACCCATTACCCACATCGTTCATATATGAAGTACTCAAGAACGTAGGAGGCCACGAAGCCTACTCATTCACCGATGGATTCTTAGGATATCATCAGATTAAGATAGCACAAGAGGATAGACACAAGACCACGTTCACGACGGGATGGGGATATTATCAGTATACAGTCATGTCTTTTAGACTAAAGAATTCACCTACGATATTTTCTGGAGTGGTCATCGCAGCATTTAAGGAATTCATCCATCAATTCCTCGAAGTATACCTGGATAATTGGACAATGTATAGCTTACTAAAAAACCATGTGGAAGTTTTACAACTGATGTTAGAACTATGCAGACAATGCCAGATATCACCGAATATCAAGAAATGCATATTTGGAACACCATTTGGGATACTATTGGGACACATAGTATGAAAATAGGGTTTTCTAGTGGATCCGGCCAAAATCGCAGTCATTGTTAATCTACAGCACCAAAAACAGTCTGCCAACTAAGATAAATGTTAGGACATATAGGATATTATAGGAAATTCACCAAAGGCTACGCGCAGATTACAGTACCAATGGAAAAACTATTAAGGAAGGATACAAAGTATCAATGGAACGACGAGTGCCAACATGGTCTGGATACCCTGAAGGAAAAGATGGTCACCGCACCAATATTGGTATTTCCAGATTGGGAGAAGACATTCCATGTACATGTAGATGCATCAGCGATAGCACTTGGAGCTATCTTAGTGCAACCAGGAGCAGGAGACTTGGATCACCTGATAGCATTCACAAGAAGAAAATTATCAGACTCTGAACAAAATTATAACATGACAGAAAGAGAAGGCCTAGCTATGGTTTATGCACTATAAAAATATAAACATTAACTATTAGGAAAAAAAATTAAGATGTTTACAGATCACTCAGCCCTGAAATACCTATTCAACAAGCTAGTGTTGGGGGGGAGAATCTGTCAATGGTTATTGCTATTTCAAGAATTCGACTTTGAGGTAATAGTTAAACTAGGAAAACTTAAGGCAGGACCTGACCACCTATTGAGGGTCACAAATGGAGAGGAACCAACAAATTTAGAAGACAACTTTCCAGATGCACAACTATTATCAATACAGATTGTTGATGATTACTTCGCAGAGATCATCCAGTACTTGAGCACAGGTACTGTGTCGCAAGAATATACCACTGCACAGAACAAGAACCTAGTATTTTTCATAGCCGACTATCAATTGATCACAGATAACATCTTACGAAGATACGTACTAGACCACGAATGACCAAGAATTTTAGCAAAATCCCACAAGGGAATAGCAAGAGGAAATTATGTAAGAAAAGCTACCACACAGAAGGTACTATGCGCAGGATTATGGTGGCCAATGATCCACAGAGACTCGAAAGAGTACTTTCAACAATGTGATGTCTGTCAAATGGTAGGCAAACCCAATAGAAGGGACGAGATGCCACTACGACTGCAAGTGACACTTCAGGCATTCGAAAAATGGGTGATAGACTTTGTGGGACCCATTAACCCACCAACCAAAATAACAGGAGAGATATATATTATCAACACGATGGAATACCTAACAAGATGGGTGGAAGCCACATCAGTAAACTATTGCAACATAGAGAGAGTTGTACACTTTTTATTTGAACAAGTAATTACTAGATTTGGGTGCCCAAGAATTTTGATGAGCGACCAAGGAACTCACTTCATAAATAGCACCATCTGAGCGATGCTCAAAGAGTTTGAAGTTCATCACCAAAAAATCACACCATATCATCCATAGGAAAATGGCACGGTAGAAGCCTTCAACAAAATTCTAGAGAACGCCTTGATAAAGATATGTAATGTCAACAGGGATGATTAGGACCTCAAGGTACCAGCAGTGTTATGGGTGTATATAACCACATGCAAAAAGTTGACAGACTATACACTATTCAAACTAATCTATGGTCAAGAAGCAATGGTGTCGTTAGAATTTTTAATACCTAGTCTACGTGTAGCATCTTTCACACACATGACATAACAAGGCGTAGTATAGGAAAGAATGAATCAGTTATTGTCGATGGAGGAAGATCAAATATTGGAAGGATTCCACCAACAAGTACAAAAAGAAAGAGACAAAGATTGGCACGACCACCACATCAAGAGGAAGATGTTTAAGGAAGGAGATCTAGTATTTCTCTATGACATTAAATCATTGCAACAACCAGGAAAGATGAGAATGCATTCGCTAGGACCATACGAGGTAAAATCTGTTATGGATGGTGGAGATGCATATTTAAGAGATATAGCAAGTCCATACCTCGTAGGAATGATCAATGGGAGCCATCTGAAGTTGTACAAGGATAGTCGACCACCCACCGCGCGGTAAAAAAAAAAAAAACAAGCAGGAAAAGGAAAGTCAGCAAAAGTAGGCTGACAGGGCAGCATGAGGCAGAGTTAAAGCAAGGCAAGGATGGATGGGATGTCACAATAAAAGTGCCAACTAGAGACGACAGAGTAGGCATAATGGAAAGTACGAAACCATTGTGGATGCATTGAACCCACAATTATGGTGCATTAATCTCATGATGGAGGAAGCGTCCTTGACAAGCTTCATGACGAGCCTATACAACACACAAGCACAGAAGCAGTTAGTCTATTTATGAAAGGAGAACAAAAAAAGAGAAAAAATAGATAGAACGAACAGAGTGAAACCACAGATTTCACCGAAGCCATTCAAACTCAGCAAACGTTCGACAGACACCATTATGGCACCACCGAAGCTCACAGAACCAAACTAGAAAACCATATCAATCTGGGTTCAAACTAGGTCACGGGGACCACTAGAATAAACCAAGCAGCAGCCACTGGAGATCGTCAATATTGACGAAATCTCATCGCCGGAGGAAATCCCAGTAGATTCCACACCAATACTAGAGGAGATTCTATAACCACAAACAGAGGCCATGGAATAGAATACACCAGTAGCAGTGCATGAACCTCAGAACAAAGAAGAAGAAACCTACCAGGAAATACCACTGGAACATAATGAAGCAATCGTGGAAGTGAACGGAATGATACAACATCTAGGAGCAGAGGAGAAACCATATGATATGTAAGCACCCAACTTAGGTCACCCAACCGAGGAGATCGCTGGAAATACCTGGGCGTGGAAAGAGTGGATGACAAGGGAATATCTAGGAGTTGTTGGAACTTCAAGCCAGCCAACATAGCAGGGGGACTGATTTCATATACCGAGCTCACCTCGAAAGAAACTGGCTGTAGAGATTGTTCTACCTTGCATACCATAGGGAGTACAGGTGGACCCACAGTTATTGGGTCACGTCGAGAAGCTTAAGTATTCCGACCATGAAGTAGCAGATGAAACCAAATATCCAGAGCTTGCACCACAGGTATTTATGCAGAAAATAATCATGAACCAACTCGAAGAAACCATCACTCAGCCACACCAGTGGGCAACTGGACTAGACAGAATAGGAATTCTAGGATTTCTGAAGATACCACACTTTGGCAGAGGCCAATATGCTACGACATGCATCAAGAAACTGTTAGCAGTTACACATGGAGGGGATGTATGGTTGGAAAAACCTGTCCCCATAACTGTCGAACTTATCGCACAGATAAAAGGCCTACCCACTCGGGCTATGGATATCGCGCTAATTCTAGATGATAATTCCAAGGAAAAAACATTGGCAGAAGAGATGAAGAAGAAATATGGAACTAACATGGGAACAAGAGGTATTATAATCAAATAGATCAATAATACAGCGATGCAATTGGACACGAAGATCTTAGCCTGCAAACTACTAAGAAAATTCCTCAAAGATGAAGTACCGACATGAGTCATTCTTGTTCTAGCTCAGTGTGCAGAAGGCACCTCCATGAGCTGGGTTCCATACCTATCAAACTTGTTCCAAGTAGACTGCAAAGACGCATAGGATGCGGGTACAAAATTTCATTACTCATGGCTGATCACTCTCATAGCTTTCATGGGATGGTGAGAACCATAATACGTTGTCTTTTGTACCACACCACAACCACGAGGAGCAATATATCGTGTCCTGATATCCGCGCCACTAGCCAAGCATAAGAGGGGAAATGGAACCATATTCGAAGCTTACCTATGGGAGATACTGTTCAAGGATAAATTCGTGAGTGCGGACACAGACCAATCTCCACAGATCCACCCGGATCTGGAACAAACCGTGACAGAATACTACTCTTTCCCTAGTTTTAGATTGTTGAATGGACAAGAGAGGAAGAATGATATACTTACTTGTAAATGCTCTCCTTATCTCTGTTGTTCCTCGCTCTGCTACGATGCTCTTGCGTCGTCCAATCACAACAACACAAACCAATCACAACAAAAGCATTAATATGTT
>ML788655.1:547508-578413 GCA_009831015.1 Picea engelmannii
TTTTCTCCATTAAGAATCATTTCCGCACCCTGACCGTTGACACAGTGCGGAAGGTCCGCAGTCAGACTGAATGCAGCCTGCGGAAACAAGGAATTTCCGCAGGAAAATATATATGCAGCCTGCGTACTGTCTTCAAAAGAGTGATTTTGAGAAACTGACAAGTGTAACTTTCTTCATGAAAATGATCTTAAAGAAGAGCCAGATCTTCTATCACCATGTCATTATCATGTCATCATCTTGATAACCAAAAATGAGGATAACAGATACAAGAAGCCATCAGCTGAGCATGGAGAATAACACCAAAGGTTGTTATTATGGGTTAGGAGACAAGCCATGTGGATACAACCAAGGTAGGATCCAGATAAATAGTGGCTATAGATGTGCTACTGCGTCACCGAGGGAGATATCGACATGATCATCAATGAATGGCATGACGAATGGATGATTCCAACCATACCCAGAGAAGTACCGGGACAAAAAGAAGAAGGAGGGGTTCTGCAGGAAGAAACACAGCCTCCACAAATCCCAGTACCCATGAAATGAAGAACGTCCCAAACCAAGTCGACTCAGACAGACGATGACTTAGAGTAGCTAGGGACCCAAAAGGGGAGGACATAGACCACTCATTCAACCATTGGATAGCGAAAACCGACTGAGGGAGCACAGGAAACTGCATCGAACCCCATCACACAGGAACCGGGGGGAACTAAGAGACCAACGATATAGGAAGTAGGTGCGCGCAAGAAAATGAAGGCACAATGACCACCACCGGACTATACAATCATGGAGGATGATGGAGAGATGATTGCTATAATGGTCCAAGGCTGCCTCGCAGAGGATTTCGATCATGCCACGCACCACAGGGATAAACTGCAAAAGGAACTGATAGAAATGGGACATCTTCTTAAGAAATTTGGAGAAGCCCAGGTCACAAGTAGTAGTAGAGGCATAGAGCCATTGACCACACAAACCACATAAAGGATGGAGGTAGAAGAACACGACCCAGTTCTTCCGATACCACACGCACATTCCATGGTCTAAATAAAGCCGAGCATGCTGTGAATGGATGAAATTGTGGGGTAGACACCACTTAAGGATTTGGATCATATCCAATTGGTATTAACATGGATTCCATCAAGAGCACTACAAAAAATATAGGTTAGCGTCGACCATGAAATATCATCGCGAGCACATAAAAAATTAGTCGAACTATAGAAAGAAACAAAGAAGAGGGAAGCGTTGGAAACAGTTTTTTCACAGGCCAAATCTAAAACTCAGGAGGAGAAGGAACACAGAAATGAGATGGAACGTAGAGTGGAATTTTGTTTTTGGAAACTTCCAACCACTATGCAAGGAAATAAACTCCCAGCCGCAGAAAATATCGACCAGATTGCGCGGGAAATTGATGAGTATCAGAAGGAGATCGATACTATCTGTGCATAGATTAGACCGGCAAATCCACTAGCAGTGAAGGAGAAAAGGAAGCAAGAAGCAGCAATGCAACTGTAGGAGCTAGAAAAGCAGGTCAGCATGACAGTCGACTTGCTGGATAAAACAGTGAAACTTTGGACAAGGCTGGAAAAGGATCCACAAGTCCAACACTGGGACAAGGAGGAGGAGAGGATCAATGCAACAATCCAAGAACTCAAACAGCGAAAAAAAACCATACCAATTCTAGAACGGGTTAAGGGAATGCAAGAGTTGAAGACGATATAGGCATAACTTATCACTACACAAACACAGAAACAGGAGCGTCAGGCTCAAATAGAACTGTTGCAGGAACATGTAGCAAAAGTACTTGCGCAGGCAGAAGAAGCTAGAAAACAGATAGCACAGACTTAGCTAGAATGTGTAGGACTGATGAGCGAGGAAGTAACAACTCAGATAGTCCACACCATCAAGGGGAAAACCACACAGGCACTAACAAAAGTGACAGAGTTGCAAGAGAAGTTTGAGACAATCACCAAGGAGATCGAGGAAGCACATAGCAGTTAGGTGAGTCAGGATGAGTCACATGTCAGTGTTGGGGGCCTATTGGTGCCAGGATGAAGAGGAAAGAAGAACAATCATGGGAAAGAAAGCATGCAGAAAACTGAAGTGACAACTGGCAAAAGAACAACACGTGCGCATGCAAGAAAGCGTGCACAAAGGAAAACGACAGCTGGAGGAAGAACAACATGCGTATGGGAGAAATACGTAACATAAGAAGCGTTATGGTTTTGGTAATACTTTGTAAAATTCTGAAGAGATCAAAATTTATAAATATAGATATGAAAATATCATATAGAGTGTTGATCATTTTTGTTATTAGGGTTTTGTTGTTATTATTGTTGTTGTTGAGGGTTAGGCTTTGGAGTTAAGTTTTGGAGACTGTAACCATGCAGGAGCGTAGGCAATATGTAATGTTTTTAGCTATATGAACCAATTTTTTAATGTGTTGAGAAAATAATATATGAGGGAAGGTAGATCTGAGGATTATACCACAGGCTGTAGAGCCTGGTGCGATCTAGTTCACGTCACAGAGATCTTACCCAGTTTTGTGGAGAATTGTAAGCGCGTGGTGCCAGGAATGCGTAGCTACCATAATAAAAGATCCAAGAGACAAATATTTGTGGATGTAGCCTAGGAGTGGGTGAACCACGATGATACTTGCGTAATGTGTTGAATGTATGCATGTCTCTACTTTGTTTCAGCAATTAATGGTTAATCTTGATGAATGAGTTAGCACATTGTTATGAATCTGTTTATACTCTGCTAGAATTAAACTATGAAATATATGTATGAGACTTCAAGGGATAAGTAGTTTACCTTACAGCTCACGGGACCTGGCTTTAATCAAGAAACCCCTATCCCCTACTATGTCCTAGGTTGTAAACACCTGAGTCTTACAGTCACCCATTTAAAGTTATCTCGGGTGAGACTGCACAGTACCTTCTGGGTGTTGTGTTGCCTTTTGGTTTACCAGGAGGACCGATAGTTTTATAGGCTTTGTTGGAACCCCGAATGAAATGAACCCTGAGTCAATAACTCAGACAACCCGAGAAGTGAAACAGTAACCAACAGTCACTATATCCTATTACGTAAGACCACTGTCATTTCTGATTGCAACCCTATGCATCATATCCATACACGCCAATTGCTAGGGGGAAATACTCCAAATGGATAGTGATTCTCCAAGAGTTTGACTTAGAGTTTGAACACGCTAATTCTAAGAAATCTTTGGTATTTTCTGAATTGATATGCGACCTTCCCTCCATTGAGACAAAAAATGTGGCAGAGGATTCCTTACCTGATGAATCCCTTTTTATGATCAGTTATGATGACGCTTGGTATGGAGATATTATCATTTATCTCCAGGCTCAAAAATTTTGTCCCGACCTCTCTAGTACAGACCATCGTCGCATACAATATCAAGCCTGTCAATACATCATTCTTGGTGACACTCTCTATCGTCATGGTATTGAATCTATTTTCTGACATTGTCTCACCTTCGATGATGCTGAGAAAGCTTTGAATGACTGCCACTCTGGAGCATGTGGTGGTCATATGTATGGGTATGCCACTGCCCAGAATATCTTACGAGCAGAGTACTTCTGGCCTTCTTTGTTTAAAGACTGTATAACCATTGTCCATAAGTGTCATGATTGTAAAACATATAATAACAAGATAATATCTCATCCCACTCCTTTACACGTTGTAGTTTCCATTGGAACTTTCGCAAAATGGGGCATTGATTTCATGATATGTAACCCTCAATCGGCCCGGGGGCATGGATACATCATCGTAGCTGTGGATTATTTCGTGAAATGGGATGAGGCGATGCCTACATTCGACAATACTAGAAAAACTGCAGCCCTATTTATATTCAATCATATCATCACACGATTCAGAATCTCTCAAGCTATCACCATCGATCATGGTAGCCATTTTAGAAATTTCATGATGTCCAAGCTTACTGAAAAGTTAGGTCTTCGACATGAAAACTCAACCACCTACTATCCACAGGCCAATGGCCAATTTGAAGCGATAAACAAGGTTCTTATCACTATGCTTCGATGGATAATAGGAATTCACAAGACAAGTTGGCATAGGATATTTTTTTCAGCATTATGGGCCTATTGGAAATCCGTGAAGTCTACCATGGGATTTATGCATTTTCAGTTGGTGTATGGTATTGAAGTTGTTCTACTGATTGAATGTGAGATACCATCATTGAAGCTACTGGTTGAACTTCTCCCAAACACCTCTACCGAGGAAGAACATCTATTGTATCTGATGCAATTAGACGAAACTCATCATGATGCCAACCTGGTTATTGAAACCCAGAACAAACACATAAAATCCCAATACGAAAAGCATGTCAAGCCACATTTTTTCTCCTAAGGTGATCTAGTTCTCCTCTATGAAGAATATCGTGATTTACTAGGGGCCGAAAAATTCGAGGATATGTGGCACGACCCTTATATCGTCAAATGAGTGTTGGAGAAGGGAGCCTATGAGTTAGTAGATTATGATGGCATTCCTTTGAGTGAACCCATAAATGGGCTTTACTTGAAGAAGTAATATGCTTAGGTTATCTTTGCATGAGTGCTTGTATTTTTACTGTATCATACTTTTGTGTTCTTTTTCGTTATTTGGTTTCAACCCTCAGCTACTTACCTTGCATTGTGCTTGGTTTCCAGATGTCGGTGTCTTCTCTACACCACATTGGCTTCATCTATGGTGCTAGTAATAGTACTCATAACTTAGCATCCGCTTCTTGGGCAATCTATGCACCTATGAATGAGTTAATCAGTCTACACAGTGTTGTCCTCAGCCGTGCAACTAACAATATCATGGAATATAGTGCAGTCATCGAATTGTTGACCGACGCTATTTCATTTGGAATCTGTCACCTGGTTGTACGGATCGATTCACAGTTAGTGGTACTATAGCTAAGTAATGTCTATGTTATCTGAAGTCCTACTTTGTTACAGGTATATCTATGAATTCACCTCTTGGAATGTTATTTCGATTACATTGAATATCAACATATTCCTAGATGTCTAAATACATTGATATATGAATTAGCTAATTATGTGTTAGACAGAAATTTGAGACACATGTAAATCCAATCACAGTTCAAATTAAAGCAAGTAAGTTGGTATAATCCGCATGTATATATAATGGTAAAAGTGTTTTACAAAAAAGTGTTTTCCGTTTGAAGACCAAATATCAAAATATGAAGCCCATGCCTTCTACAAAATGACATCAAGGATGTTTCTCACGGTAGAACACTACTTCCCGTGCTACCCTGCAAAGTATTTGACTAAGTGAACCACACACGCCTACAGTATGACGTTGATAACGTCTCAGAATTTCACCGATTGAAATTTCCGAGATATCTGCGATCAACCCCTCTAGGTTCTGCTCAACTGCCTCATAGTCTTCAACATCCCATCCTGCTACCACAGCTACTTCCCCTCATCTTTGGATAGGAGATGTACCCGGAGGCCGGTGTGGCCCTACATCTGCATTGTCAAAATATTTTGATTAGTCATCGAATTGAAATCATAAAAAACATCTTATATTTTAAAATTCACCAAAAAACACCATAAAAACAAAACATTTTTCTTACTTGTGTCTCCCCACTGAAATCCCTCAGGTAGAACCAAGCTGGGGTTTCCTTTAAAATCCAACCCGGCATATGCATAATTGTCCATCATCAAGATCTGGGACCTCAACCAATCAAATAATGTATCATTGTATTTAATGATGGGGCCCGCTACATGTCGAGCCATAAGGTCACACCACCTCTTCATCCTTGGGTCTCGTGGGGTTGGTATGCCCCACTCTACCTATAAACATAAATGGGGGACTCTCTCTAAAAATAAAGACACCAAAATAGATCCATACCTGAATTGTTTCAGGTCCCCCTTCTTGCATTTGGTTAGTTGAGTCTTCATGCTGCGAAGGACTCTGTCTCTCCAGTTGAACACCCTAGGTTCCATGCACTCCACAACATATAGAAAATATCTTTGGAGGGCCATGTGAGGAGATGCACTCCCCGCCATACGTGAAATGGTAAAAAGAATGGTCTGGAAGGGTAAATCCCGGACACCTCTGATGGCAACTTTACCTTTGCATCTCTCTGCCCCGGGATCACAGTATTGATGAAGATACTCACTCATTGGTATAAAACCACCTCTACCTCTTGTGAAAGTCACCTGAGACCCACGATGAGATAACCCCGTCAATAAATAGATATCTTCGATATATAAGGATAGTACGTGGGAACCCACATGAAACACTTGTTGATCCACATCCAACATGTGGACTAGATACTCTAGTAACCTCATTTGGGCTCTCATGCACTAGATTTTAAAACATTTCAGTAAACCGCATTTCCAGAGGGAATTCACAGTGACCGGGTCATTCAAAGCATCATGGTCATCATCTTCGTTCTCCCTCTCCCTCCACTCCATCATTTTGATGATCAAATACCTGCATTGGGACAATAAAAGGGATTTAGCATCCTCATTTGTTGATTTGGGAAATTTCTATTGGATAAAATGCATAAATAATTTTTTGGTTTTTGGTTGCCGCAGGCAGAGATTTTACATAGTGCAGGGTTTCTACAGGTGAGCCACAGGGCACCTATGCAAACCATTGATTTCTAAAGGTCCCGATACTAGTCACCTGCAGCAGCCCCAGCGCATGCCTGCCAGCCAAAAATGTAACTCAAACGGCCATTATTAACAGATAAAAATGAAATTTAATCCGATGAAAAGTAAGAGGACGAAGTGTTATTAGATAGATCGGTAGGTGCGAACACTAACTGATCTCGCTAGATCCACCTATATCTAGAACAAAACACACCAGAACATGATGCAATATGGTCACCAATTTTTTTATTGGATAAATCAGTAGGTGTGGACACTAACTGATCTCCCTAGATCCACCTAGATCTAGAACAAAACACACCAGAACATGACGCTTTCCTTAAGTTTTAAATATTGAATTTACTAACTAAAGAGGGATAGGTGACATACCGTTTGAACGCCACTTCCTCTCACCATTGCCATCCTAGCTCCATTCCATCACTCATACAATGATGAACCTGCAAAAGAACACAACCATCCAGTGATAGCAATAACATACACTCAATATAAACCTATGTATGTGATCAAGGAATCATACAATAAAACACAACACGATTTATAGGAAAGAATCATATTACCGTATCATATTGAATGTGAAAGAGAGATTACAACCGTGGCCTTGATGTCATAATATCCCTTCCAACTATCCTTTGTTCCCCACACACTTCCATTCCGAGAATTCTGAGAGCACAGATCTGATAATATTCACAATCTATCTTGACAGAGGAAAAACTCAAAGACACTCCAACCAATCTAATAATTCCAAGCCAAATCCAACTTAGCCCTTCTCCATGAGATCTCCTCTCCTTTTATAAGCTAAAGAGGATAAGGTGAGGAGGTTAGGATGATCCCACTAAATCATGAAAGCGAGTAAGATCCAAACCATTCGGATGCCACCTCACCATGGAAGTTTCTCCTTCTAGAAGATTTGAGAACATGCTTGTTTTTCCCACGTGTAAGCATTCTCACACCCTTCTTATAGAGAAACCTGTGAACCTCTCACAACCTAGCTATGGTGCAGCTGCAAGAATCAGGCATTCTTGCACCCTGCCTATATAACAACCTGTGAACATCCTCTCTAATAGGGTTTTTACAAAGGAGAATGCAACTTCTTTTCTCAGGAAAAGTTCTTCTCTCTTCTTTCTTCAGGAACTCAGGCCACTGACCCCTCTGAAGGCAACATATAGGTTTACATCATTAACGGTCATAGGGGTGATGAAAATAATGTGTAACATGAAGATATTACCATTTTGACAGAATCCATTCAATGAATGGTCACCCGTGCCTCTCGAAATCGACAGCCGAAGTTTGAGGTAAAAATAGGGTTTCTAGGCAAGTTTTGGGCAAAATGCAAATGAAATGGTCAAAAGAGTTTTTACTGCTATTTATTTCACTTTTTACTTTTCGTTTTAATATTTTATATTATTTAAATGCATTTTATCCAAAACCTAAAGTTATAATGGTCTCGTGAGTCTTTTGTTTTCTCACAGATAAAAGAATTGAAATCCTGAACGATGAAATATGGAGATTTTTCGTGATTTGTTTTTATATTTTTCATGTATAAGTATTTTTTAGGGTTTTTTAGAAAAATCTTGAGCCTATTATTTGTTCCTTCTCGTGATTGAAAATCGATGAGAAACCAATCGAGTATACTTTTTCCATCTTTTCGTACTCGTCATCGTAACATGAAAAGAAAAACCCATGGAGTATCCTTTAAGCTCTTTTCACGCTCCATAAAAATGAAAAGATTTCCTAGTGACCTTGTTCTTTTCACACTCACAAAAGTATTTGAAGAAAATGTTTGATGGGTGATAGTTTATCATTTTTTTGGTCCCGTCGAACTACTTTATGAAAAAGGAACTGGGAGAGTTCTCTTTAAGTGTTTTTCAGACTCTCAAAACATGAAAAACCCTTGAGTTTTCTATATTTGGACTTGTTAAACAAACATCGAAAGAGCCATATGATACCGAACCACTCCTTCTTAGGGTTTGTTAAACATACTATGAGGGACTCGTTTGAAGTATGAGCTTACATCAACAAGCATATGTTATCCTCCTCAAGCTTGCGTAAAAATAAAGAGGTACTCGCCAAAAATGGTGGGGAGGAAATTTGGCAAAGAAATGTGTCTCTGTATTTGTGTTAGTGGCAGTAATAGTCGCTCTTGAACATGACACCCCCCTTCATCATTTGAATCCAGGTTGGGAAATACATTTGTCTCTCGTCTGACTTTCTGTAAGTTCATATCTTGGGTCATCTTTGAGTCAATGCTGCCAAGACCATTGTTGTGTCATCCATATGTTCAAGAGAAGTACAAACAAGACTTCTATTGAGTCACCCATCTACAATTATCAATTCTTACCATGTCGGCCTTCCCTGTGTTAGTTTCAAATCATTTTCATACTTCGATCTACCTTAAATATGTTACTTATTTCATGTCATTGATGCAGGATATGTCAAGACCCTCCTGTGATGAGTCTTTTCCTGTCGACTTCAACTCATCATCCAAGAACAAGACTTAGAAATCATTTAGTACCTTAGAGCCTGCATGCCTCAATAGCAGTTTTCTTCTCTTTCGACAGTGGATTCACATCATTGGTCCCTGATTGGAAGATTCCCTCGAGTGTTTGAATTCATCTCATTTATTCACATTTGTTGGATTTTACTAAGGTACCTTGGGAGTCATTGACACCAATGGTGATTTCCCTTGCACTTGTTAATGGTTTCCATCAATGAACAGTAATCAAGTGGTTTCTACCATGTTTGACTCCAGCACCTGTAATCGCATGGTTAGATTCATACTTATAGATGACATGATTGAAGACCTCGGATCTCCTCATTTTGGTCCAGGTTGTGATGGAGTATTTATGATTTATATTGACACATAGATCCACTTTATGTGTCTCATGGCTATGTCCTTATTTTAAGTTTGTTAATAGATAGATCCACAGTGTATTCTTGGTGGCTATGTATCGTCTTGATGACATAGATCCACAGTGTATAATTGGTGGCCATGACTGACATTTATGATTCACGTCACTTGTCATTTGAGCATGGGAATTCCTACCTCATAAATGGTATAATATTGTGAATATGCTTGATTGGTTACAAGTTCCATATTGGTGATCTCCTTGTTCCCAACACACACATGCATTTTACAAAGTATTTTGGCTCTCACAAGTTTCGGCCTCATACTTTGGGGGGAATTCTGTTACACATTATTTTGGTCACTCTGATGATGACCCTACAAGCATGTGTTCAGTCTCTCAAAACAATATTTTACATGAGGAAAATGACTGAGTTCTTCCCCTACAATACATGTTTTTAGAATGATGTAGCAGGCTGACAGTGGTACACAGTGTGGAAATCCTTGATTTCTGTAAGCTTCTCTATACCTAGCTTGTGGGGTTTCTGGAGGTTGCTATATAGGTAGGGTGTGACGATGTTTGAAGCTAAGAAAAGGAAGAAGTTCACGAAGTTTCTAGAAGGAAAATCTTCTAGAATGTGAGATGGTGTGCATATGGTTGTGATCCTACTGATTTCTCTGATTTGGTGGGATTATCCTCATCCTTTTAACCACTTCACCTTCTCCTATATAATGATGGGTTTCTCATGGAAAAGTTTAAGCAATATTGAGAAAAGAATTGTTGGAAGAATAGGCTGAAGACTATGTCAAGGATCTTGTTACAACTGATGCTTGAGGCCTCCATTTGTCCATCAAGATTTTGTAGACCATATTCATACAAATTAGGAGCAAGTGTATGTGTGTGTTGGAACAAAGGACCACTAAAAGGGAACTTGAGAAATCAAGGCAATTTGGTTGTATCTTCCACTTTTACTTAATATAATACGATGACATGTTTCTTTCCCATAAAATCATTAGCATTTTATTACATGGCTCCTTGATAACATTTTTAGGTTTTCATTGAATCTATTATTGTTTCTTTCACTTTGGTTGGTTTGTGTCATTTCAGATCTGATCTCACAAGAACACCGGAGCGAAGTAGGGAAAACAAAGATATAAGGAAGTGATATCTAAAGGTAGTTCATCAATTCCTTCTTTGGTAGTAAATTCAATGATAGTAACTTAGGGAAAGTGTCATGTACTATATTGTTTTGTTCTAGATCCAGGTAGATATAGGGAGATTAGTTTATGTCTGCATTCACTGATTTATCCAATAACAGACCTCCTGGTTTTTCAGGCTACAACCTGAGGGAAGCTCCAACTCCCCAATTCTATGTCTACAACCAGAAGGAGGCTACAACCCCCTATGTTCTTTGACTACAACCAAAAGGTGGCTACAACCACCTATCCTTGACTCGTCTAATCACCATGAAGTAGAAGTACAATGATGGAACCATTGTCACACTATCACTATGAGATATACCACTGTAAACCTGTACCAATAAACCTGAACCATGCATCAACCTGTACCTCAACCTGTACCATAAACAAGTGCATCAACCATGCACCAACCTGTAATCAACCTATATCATAAAAAAATGAATCCAACCATGTACCAATTATGTACCAATCATGTGTCAAATACTCATCAATATGTACCAACATCATCAACTATACACCTCATGTATGTGCCAACTCATCAACTACTTGTCTCAACCATGTACCTCAACCAAAATCCCTCATCAATTTCATCATCCAAATATGATTTGTAACTCTGTAATATACCTGGTGTATATGATCACATACCTGCAAACCTTCCTTAACTTTAACAACAAGAGACTAGAATTTTCATCAAACTTTTCTTTAGTCTAACATGACTAGTTTTGGATTAGTCAACAACCCTAAATTGAAATAATCATAACTATGTACCTGTAATGAATAAAGATGTGAAAATGATACAAAATTTTCTTCAGTGTGTTTTACTCAATTCCTCCAGGTGTCACTACGTGGAACCTCTTAGAAAAGGAGTTATAGAAAAAATGGCATACCTTGCTGAATTCTAGCTTATTCTAGAGAGAGACCTTGTAGAGAGAGCCTCGCATGTAATATTTGTTGAATGGATATGAAAATGTTACAGAGAATACTATAGAGTGTACTCTAACCAACACATTTGTTATTACTAAATTTGGATCTGTTATGAAGAAGTTATGATGTTTTTATCCAAAACACTTGTTTTAGACTAGTTTCAAGACTAGCCACAAACCCTATTCTCCACATAGTGTAACTCCAAAAATACAACGACCCACAAGATGAATTTTTTACCACAGATACTTGTATATGTTTCCTCAATGGAATATCAATTTCAAGGTCTGAATCATTATAGAAAAATGGTGAAATGACCTGTAAATAACATACCTTAGAAAGCATCATCAAAATAATTTATCCTCCCTTGAATTTTGGCCTTCTTTTCTTCATCTTCCCTCTGAAATTCGACTTAGATATATTTTGGTTACCTCAGAAAAATATAGATATTCAATATGATCATTTTTTTTATAAAATGGGAGAGCCTTTCCTCTTATTTATACTCTCCAAGTAGCTTCCTTAAAAACATCTTCTAGGTCACTTTGCCCACTTTCCTTATTTTAGGGTTAACCCACTTCTAATTTCTCCATTAGATTTATTATTTAAATAATTTATTTTTTATTCACTTTGAATTATAGTACACTCATCACTTCACTTTATCATTTACCTTCTAAAATATATGAAACCACTTTGACCACTTTGACCTTTTGGGGCTTCTAGATGACATATGAGGGTCCTCCAACTTCGTAAGGCCATAACTCTCAAACAGTGAGGAGTTATGTGACGTTCCACATACCACCAGAAATGGAATGAAATTTACTATCCATATAGAATAGTATTACTTGAAAATATATCAAAACACATACCATTATCCATCAAACAAAATTGGGTCCATTACCCAAACCTGGGTTCTCCAACTTCTAATGGCCATAACTCTCTAACCATGAGGAGTTATGTGACATTCCACATACCACCAGAAATGGAATAACAAAAACTATCCATCTAGGATATTTTCAATTACAAATTCACTAACCTTCATCTCATTATTCCACAAATAAGCATGGTTTCTCTAACCATACTTCTAGGATAACAAAATCTGCAAAGCATCTTCCCATGAGGGCTTTAACCATAAGGGGACCACTTTGGAGTTCATTCATTTGTACTTATTATCAACCATGACAAGAAAATAATGAGTTATCTTTACATCAAACAAAATTGGGTCCATTACCCAAACCTTTGTGCTGCTAGGATTTCTTCAAGGGTTGACATCAATGAAAACCAACCTTAATAAGCAATCTCCCCCTTTCGAATTGATGGCAACACTCTGAATCAAAACTGAAATTATGTCATGCAATATTGAAGTCATCTCACTCATGCTCCCCCTAGAAATATGCCTCTGTCCTTTGCATCTCTGTGACCATTTCTCCCCCTCGAACCATGCCTCTTTCCTCTGCATCCGATGAATCTCCCCCCCTTTATCGTCAACGGCAAAAGTATCTTTCCATCCGACGCTTCTCCCCCTGACTGAATTTTCCTCTTTATGGTGCTTCCTCGTGTACATATAATACATATAAGATAATAATTCAAAATAATTCATTTTGGAGTAGAAATAACTCTAAGTCTCTGGCGAATATACTCAAAGGATTCCCGTGGAAGTGGTTTTGTAAAGATTTATGCCACTTGTTCATTTTTTCTCACATACTCAACACTGATGTTTTTTTTGCAGTCTGCTCCCGTAGAAAGTGATACTTGATTGGAATGTGCTTCATCTTGGAGTGCATCACCAGGTTCTTTGAGATATTGATGGTTCTTGTATTATCACAAAATATTTGAATGGACTCATCATACTCAACCTGTATATCTATCAGAGTTTGTTTCATCCAAAGAACCTGTGTACAACACGATGTTGTTGCAATATAATCTACCTCTACTATAGATAAAGATACTGATGATTGTTTCTTTCTTAGCCATGATACTAAACACTCACCCAAGCAGAACGCTACTCCACTGGTGTTTCGTCAGTCATCAATACAACCTTCCCAATCTGGATCTATGTAGGCAATAAGTGATAGATCCTTTTCTTTTGGATACCATAATCCAAACACTTATGTTCCTTTGATATATTTGAAAATCCTCTTAACTTCTAATACATGTGATTCTTTTGGTGCTTCTTGAAATCATGCCACCTGTCTAACTGCCTGCATTACATATGGTGATGATGTTTTCACATATAGTAGGTTGTCAATCATTGAACTATATTTCCTCTGATATTTAGACTTTGAATCATCATATTTGTTGAACTTGCAACTAGTTTTCATGGGAGTGATAACTGGTTTGCAATCTTCCATTCTGAACCTTGTTAACATTTCTCTGATATACTTGGTTTGAGAAATAAAAATTCCTTGGTTTCTTTGATGTATCTGAAGTCCTAGAAATAAGTGTAGTTCTCCAAGTAACTACATTTGAAATTCATTATGCATATCCTTTGAAAATTTGTGGCTTAACATGTCATCATCACTACCAAAAATAATATAATTTACATAAACTTCAATTAATAAAATATTACCTTGACTTACCTTGATGTAGAGGTTGTTGTTTGCACTTCCTTTTTTGAACCGTGCATGCTATAGATACTTATCCAGTCTAGAGTACCATGATCTAGGAGCTTGTTTTAGACCATACAAGGCCTTCTTGAATTTACACACATAATCTGTGTTCTCTAAAAATTGAAATCCTTCTGGTTGTTCAATGTAGACTTCTTCTTCAAGTTCCCCATTCAGAAAAGTTGATTTTACATCCATCTGATACACTTTAAGATTTTTGGAGCATGCATAAGCTAAAAGCAAACGGATTTCATCCATTCTGGAAAATGGGGAAAATGTCTCTTCAAAGTTGATTACTTCACTCTGTGCATATCCTTTACATACCAATCTAGATTTGTTCCTTGTAACATGTCCATCTTCATTCAATTTATTCCTGAAAACCCATTCTGTGTCGATCACATTCTTATTCTTTGGTATTGGAACCAATTCCCAAGTGTCATTTTTCTCTATTTGATCCAATTATTCATCCATGGCCTTATTCCAAAATTCATCCTTGTTGGCTTCTTCAAAATAGTTTGGTTCAATTGTGTAATGTTCACAAGCCAATTTTTTGCTTGGAAAAAATAAATAACCCCTAATTTGTTTGTTTAATTGGTGTGTATGCAGGTTGGCCATGAACATTTTGGCCTTAGGGTTTATTCAGTTATTCAGCCATAGATTATACAAGAGTCATTGCAATCATATGAAGGTCATCAACGATATACAAGATAGGAACCACAAACAAGATCTGAACTTTATTATAAGAAAGAAAGCACCTGATACAAATAGAGAAGAAGATCTGGAATAGCTTCAGATGGCTTCAAGACAATAATAGAGATGCATACAAAATTATCCCGGAGATACAAACCAATCCTCCCAAAGGTTGCAATAGAAGATGAAAACTCAACTGCAAAACTAGGGTTTTAGCCTAACCCTCAAGTTGTTGGTATGACCTGCTGAAGACGATGTAGACTAAGATTTCGACCCTTCTGAAGATGAAGACCCCCAAATGTTGATAAAATCCTCTCAAGGATATATCAAGTCAATAGTAGCCTCCTCCCGAAGTATGGGGCATCAACACTAAACTGGTATAGCCCTCTTGAAACCCTAAATATGGCCAATAATTTGGCCTATATTAATGAGGGCTTTGAATCACCTGAAACTCTCTAGTATGATAGATCGAGAAACCACAGACCCCTCAGAGAAGTTTCAAGGTCAGATCTGGCCTATGGCCTTCTAGATCTGAAAAACACTGAATCACCAAATCGTCCTTTTCCTCCTGAAATCGTCCCAACCTACAAACAAATGATAGGAACATGATGATTCCTCAAAGAAGCCTCCAAACTGATGAGCTAGGGCCTGCAAGAAAAACCCTAATGTTAAAACCTTCCAAAGCTTATTCAATAGGCAGGAACGAACTCTTCCTTATCAAATGGTGTGCCCCTGCTAGAAGCCCTAACTGGTACGACCCTATTGATCCAATTGGTACGGGCCTGCTAATCCTCCTGAATCATTGATGGTTGTAGAATGGTGTGGGTGGAGTATTTCATCCCCAAGACCAAGCTTGGAACAAGTGAGTGGAATGTTTCACCACTGAGTTGTTCACTAGGGTTTTTAATATCAAAACCCTCAAAATTGTATGCTCAAGAGCATTAACAAGCAATATCAAATATCTAAGATGATTTGAGAGGTGCGCCCTAGCCTTCTCTTTATACTTTTTTTTTTGTTTCCTTGTTGAGTTAAGTTAACCCTAGGGTTACCTCCTAACTTAACTTCCAATGCTTATATTCCTTCATTGAGTTATCTTTTTAACTCATTTTACCTTTTCACTAAGTAAACTTAAGAATATAACATTAGTTTGGTTGAATTTTCCCCTCTGTGTGAGACTATGGCCTAGTGGGGATGCCTAGACCACCAAGTCTTCCCAAACCTCTTCATCAAGAGGTGGGAGACATTACAGTCTCCCCTGCTAGAAATTACTTGTCCTCAAGCAATTCTAAACTTGTCTCACGTACCACCTGTTCATTGTCCCACATGGGATCCTCAATGGGTAGATCCTTCCATATGATCATGTACTCTTTGATGCTTCTCTTCCTGAGCCTCTTCTCCCGAACCTCTAGTATCTCTTCCGGAATCAAAACAAGTTTCCCCTCTTCTTCCAAGCGAGGCAACACCTCAACGAGTTTGATGTGTTGGCCTATGTCCCTCTTCAAGAAGGACACATGGAAGACATTGTGTATCATGCTGCCCTATGGAAACTCTAGATCATATTCTATGACCCCTATCTTTCTGCTGACCCTGTAGGGTCTAAAGAAACATGGTTCTAGCTTCTCTGCTCCGCTTATTTTTATTGAAGCCTGCTTGTATGGTTGGAGCCTTATATAGAATAATTCACCAACCTCAAAGGCATTCTCAACTCTGTGCTTATCTACTTGGACCTTCTGCTAGTTTTGTGTTCTCTGTAGATGATCCTTCAACTCTCTGAGGATGTCTTGACTCTATTGTACCCAATCCTGTACCATTGGTTCCCTGCTTTCACCAAACGAAATATCCACAAAAGAGAGTGGATCATAGTTGTAGAGTTCCTTGAATGGTTTCATGCCTATGGATATGTGATGGGTGGTGTTGTAGCAATATTCTCCTAAGTGAAACCATCTGACCCATGCTTTCTGCTACCCTGCCACATAATTTTTGAGATAGCCTTCCTCCCATTTGTTAACTATCTCAGTCTTTCCATTTGTCTGAGGGTGATAGTTGGTACTAGGGGTCAAGGTCATACCAACTAGTCTGAACAACTCCTTCTAGAATGTACTGATGAACCTGCTATCTCGGTCACTGACAATGGTATTGGGTACGTTGTGCAGTCTGAAGATCTCCCTGAAAAATAGTTCAGCCACCTGTGTTGCACTGAAGTCTGTGGCTATGAATAAGAAGTGTGAAAATTTCATCAACCTTTACACCACTATGAAAATGCAGTATTTCCCCTACATCCTGGGAAACCCTGTGATGAAAGGCTTGCAGTAGTCCTCTCGAGTGAGTGTGCTCATCCTTGTTCTCCTAGAACATAGTACACTCCTTGACATGCTTCATTACATCCTCCTTGAGGCCCTTCCATGAAAACCTCTCCCTCACCTGCTTGTATGTCTTACCAATCCCTTGGTGCCCTTCCATTGGTGAGTGTTGACGGGAGAAATCGACCATCCGTCAACTGAGAGAGTGGAACCGGTCCAGGGTTGTCTAATAACCCAAGCCATTTGGGATGAACCACCCTGATGGGTTTAGTGGCTCCGTTAGCCGATCTAAGGTCCTAAGAAAACAAAATAAAACTAATCTAAACTAACTAATCTAACTAAAACAAATAAAACAAACTAATAAACTAATCTAACTAAAACTACTATTAAACAAAATAAACTAAAACTAATTACTAAAACAAACTAAACTAATCTAACTATTCTATATATACAATATACTAACTACTACTATACTAACTCTAACTAATTAACTATCTAACTACTAAATGAAATATAACTTATTCACAAAATGTACAATATCTACAATTTACAGATTTAAATAAAACCTGAAAAACTCACTTATATTCTACCCTAAGACAGTAAAAGATATTTTTTGTTGATTTTATGATTTTATGAACAAGAAATAAAACAAAACTAACTAAACTAAACAACTGATATACTAATTCTAACTATAAATCTAACTAAACATATATCTAACTAAACTACTAATAAATATATACTAAACAAATCAACAATAAACTGACCTGGAAACGCTCCAGGTTTGTCCTGTGAATGATGATTGTTTTATCTGATCGGAGGGAGGAAACCCACACCGAATTATCTAGGAGCTTTTCCTAAACGATACGTTGAAGTTCTCTACAAGTTTGATTACAGGACAAACAAGACATAAAAATAACAACAATCTTATAATTTATAAACCTTCACAATTAGATAATCCTGTATGCAAAGATCTATACATAATAGTTCAATTGATGAAGAAGAGAAATCTACCATTCATAAACTGAACCAAGTAATTGTTGTGTTTTTAAATGTTGAAAGAAATCAGACATGGATCGTATTAATTAATTCATATCATTCTGCAAAGGACAATGATAGCTAAAGTAGTCACCAATCAAATGCAAATTGATAAGCATAAACATGAAACAAAAGATTGATATTATGAAAGCGAAAGATGTAGAAGAACATCAACTCCTGTCTCAGTTTGTATTAGAAATCCATAGCCTGGTTCTCCCACAAGTGAGGATGATCCTTATTACAAAAATAATAAGTATTTATAAGTTTTTCCACATGGTAAAACCTCCCTGTGGAAGTTATCAAACTGTTTACATAAAATCTGGGAAGATATCCCAAGTTTAACTAAACTAAGAATCTAAAGTAAAACTAAAATACACAAATATTCCCCTAGCTTGTCCAACATGTCCCATTCAATTCGAATTTACCTGAAAAGGGAAAAAACTGAGCAAGTTAGAAGGATTCTTTATTAACAAAATGATAAAAATCTAATCCTATAGACTAGCTACAGAATCTTGTGATTCTGTAGCTGGTCTAAATAAGACACATAATCATCATCAAAATCGATTAAAATCTTTAAAAAAAAAAATCAAATTCAATTAACATCCAATAGCTGTTTGAAAATGAATCATTCAATTTAAAGTTGTTATACCATTCGAAATCAAACAGGATCCAAATCAATTAAAAGACTACAGAGATAGGCGTACTCCGTTTTGTTTGTTACAACAAAGTCGGGTGGCAAAATTATATGGAACAACAAAGCAATTGTTTCGTATCAAATCGAAATCAACATAATCAAAACAAATCACAAGCAATTGTTATGATGCCTTATCAACAGGAGATATGAATCCGACAAGATCATTTTCAAATCGTTATAACTGTGTTGACACAACAAACGATTCATGCCATGAATAGATCAATTCAAACTGGCACGAAAATCAATTCAAATAAAATCATAACAGGATCGATTGATTGGCAACATAATTCGTAATTTGTTATTGCAAATTGGGCAAACAAGATCAATTGACTTTGATCAAAATCGTTCATTTGACAATGAATTGTAATCAGATTTGACAAACATCAAGAATGTTGATCAATGTGTTTTTACAAATCAAACGGAGTAGCAATTAAAACACGAATCCAGCTCATTAAACAATCTTGCCAACTCAAGATATGGGATAATCTAATCAGAATAAGAGTGAATCAAACATAAAAGGTTTTAACATAGTCATTACGAATCCAAAACCGTTCGACGATTCAGATGCATTTGCACAGGCTTAACTGAGAGCATTATTTTCATGTGAAATAGAGCAGTTCCTTCCAAATTGAAACTGAACAGAGTTGTATTCCTGTTCTGAGAAGATTACATGACATATCACAATATCGTAATAATCAAACTTATTGAAATCGCTTTCCAATCGCAACATATGAACCATAACGAAATCAAATCCAAACACGATCATATTCTAAATTGAGCATGAAAAACCTCTTGTTTGGAGTAGATGCAAAACGAATTCCATTGAAAGAAAACCATCAGTTTTGTTAACTTAATCAAATCAAATCCAATCGAAAACCATTCAAATCCTGATAAAAATATACCGGTGACTAAACTAGGAATGATCAAATCATGTATCAAAATGAAACTCCATTTATTTTTAGCAAAGCAAAACAATGTACAGGATGAACACCGAATGAGAGCGGCATTTGAATGAGAGACCGAGCTATTTGAAAACATAATTCAAATCATTATATTAACCTTGATCATTCACAAAACTAAAACGATATCAAAATTCATACCTGTATGGATGGATCACGACAATTTGGAGTTGATAACGTCTGTGGCCGATTCAACAATCTTGAAAAGGATGGAGCTGGTCTCTTGGATGGATCACGACAATTTGGAGTTGATAACGGCTGTGGCCGATTCAACATAATTGTCTTCTGCTTTTTATCAGTTGCTTGGAGCTGGTCTCTTTGAATGATCAATTCTGCAACTTGACTTTCCAGCGATTGAATTTTCGATTGAAGTAGGGGAACATCAATGTAGTATCATTCCAACCATAACTCACATTGGTCACATGACGACTGTGTGGGTTTTGAAAGAGCAGGTGAGGGTTTTGGACACATTGCTGAGGGTTTCGTGAGGCAATTTGATACCAGGGTAGCTAGGGTCGTTCCTTAGGCAGGGAGGAATATTTGTCACGAAATCATAAGGTGGTTTGGGGCATAAACCCTGTGAGTAAGGGTACTCACTGGCTAAGAAACGTTCTACGTCAGAATATGAATCCTCACTTAGGACGATAGGGTTTGACTCAGTAGAGGGTTTAGGTTTGTTTCTATCCATCCTTGAAATAAGCCGAGCATTCTTTTTACCCTTGGCATTAGCAGTAGGGTTTGCCTTGGGTTTTTTGCTTACAGGCTTTTTAATAGTCTCGGCCTTCTCAGTTCCAATGTCTGGTAAGTCAATAGGAGGGTCGACCGAAGGCTTAGGAGAGGGCAATAGGATATGGAAAGGCACAGGTGGCCCGGCCTTGGTTTCATTTACTACAGGCTTGTCAACCTATGTAGGGTCTGTGTCATCGAAACCATTTCGAGCGACGAAAGCTCTCCAGCTATCACCATGTAAACTCAAGTGATAAACAATGATAAGTTTAATAAGCCCATGGTGGAATAGGCTACTGTCATCCCTCTCCTTTTTAAACCTTTTCGACATTTTATATAGGTTGTGTTGAAGGTAAAAGGGCATATTCAACGAGTATCCCATAAAATTCATTAACAAACACAAGTGGTAGAGAAACACGAGTCCATATCGACCTTCACAGGTCACGAACTATTTGACTACCATCAAAGGTCATGCCATCGTGGTTTAATCATAGATATGGGCATACCTCTGTCACAAGAGGTGAATTTGCGTGAGAGAAACAACAAGGGCCATGGAACCTCTTCTACTTTTGAATTCTTGAACCAACGCTGACCTGTGGCAGGTAACCCTGTAGAAAAACTGATAAATCCCTCATCGATTTCCAACTGGATGTCACCCACGTTGGCTCTATAGCCATCGAAAGTCATAACGAACTATTGTGCCACAAATAAGTTAAAACCCTCAAATCTCTACATGAAGGTGAGCCAACCGTTAGCCTCCAAGTCTTTTTGGTCATTGTCAAACATTAACAAGGCTTGGTTGCCATTCGGCTTGATTCGCACGACTGGTGCCATGGAGCTGAACACACGATAAGTTCATGGTTTGGGTCATAGCACACACAGGAGTAAAATGCATGCCGGGCAATCTGATCTAACAGAGGTAAACGGTGAATAAGGGATAGGCATAAATGCCATCGTGCGAAGGTGGTGGAGTTTATCTCTGCCATGCATAATAGTTATTGCCAAAGTACAACCGCTGGCTTATATCTATTCTACCCATTATAGCATAACTCAACAGTCATGCCACTTGGACGACTAATGAATCAAATGGTAAGTGTATAAACCAATGCACGTAATCAACGTTGTGCCAAAGTTTTAAACCATCAATTATTCAATTTGAAACCAAAATCAAATATTTAACCCTGCGTGAATGTATCAACTCATATCAATAGTTTAACCAATGTGCGAATATGTTTGAAACTAGGTGTCATACCAAATGAAATATATCAAGGGTTTAATCATAACATCGACATATTATCATGAAACCAATGATCAATTAGATCAAAAAACATAAATCCAAATGCCAATGCATCACAAAGTTAGCGAGACAAAGTCACAAAATCAACCCAAGAATGTCCAATGAGTACAGATCGAAAGGGATTTTGCAAACTGCATAGTGATAAATGAAATGTAAATGCAATAGGCATACTGACAAGAAAGATAACGATAGTTCAAATAATGATTTCAATGCGACTTCGAAAGATTAAGTTTTCACGCTTACAGTCGTGAAAACAAAACGAAGGTAAATGTGCAAATGTCACGAAAAATGAAAGTGTCGTTTATTTGAAAATTGCGACGAAAAATTGATGTTTGCAAATCATTGGTGTAGGTAGCTTATAAGACAATTGAAAAAAGTGAATTGGCTGCCAACAATGGTGACACACTGGTAGAAGTAGTTATCTATGCCAAAAAGAAACAAATTCAGATTAGGACAGCGAAGATAATTTCAACTCAAAAATAACAACCAAAAAATCGTATAAACATCATCATTATCCAACTATTCCAGCAGTGTTTCAAAAGATGAAAACGGATAACAATTTTAAGATCAGCAAGTCACGATATTAAAGATAAAATCTCCAATACTATTGATAGAGCCACTACTTCCAGAAGGCGTCCATAGCCTCGACAGGGTTTCCATTTAACCCACTCTGACATCTGTATCCTGCCAAGAAGTTCTGGATCAGAATAAAGGACATTAAAGAGGTTGCTTTTTTGCAAATTTTCATATACCCGACATTGCTTCGCTGCCAGCGGGCTTGTTCAGTACCTCAGTGAAGTTGGCTTGGTGCCATGCATGCATTTACCCACTGCCAACAGACCTGTTCAGTATCCCGATGGGTTTACAAGCACTTCCCACAGGTCTTATTAATATTATTTTTATTTTTATTTTTATTTTTTTTATAGATATATATTTGAGCGGGGTGACGCTGAAAATCATGATATTTTAACATATTTTTTTAGACCTCATCAGAATTTTTTAGGACTGTCCTCTATTTAGATCCAGAGATGTTTTATTTACAAAAACAACTTCCTAAGGCAGGGAGACATCCTCTGAGTCATTCCTTTACGGAATAGGGACAGCGTAAAAAGATAATGGATGATCATGACAAACTTTACTCAGAGATCGAAATCATCCATCTTCTTTTAAACAACCAACATAAATATAAATTTTAGAAATACCATTGATGTTTATACAAATTCTCTTAGAAGTTATTTCAGCGAAGGAAGTTTCTTAGGTTTGCATAGTTCAGTGTACAGGTATGTGTATTTGAAATAAAACACCAACTGATAAATTCAAAGAACAATAAAAAACTAAAAAGAAAATGAAAAAGAACACAAAAATCAAGATATGTACATAAAATACAAGGGTTGTTATCAAGCAAAGTATATTTTCAAGGCTTGGCCATTTACCGGATAGGTGTCAAACTTCCCTTCAAGATTCTGCAATTGAAAAGAACTAGGACCCAACTTTTCAGCAGTTAAAAATGGTCCAAGCCATAAGTTTTGAAATTTTGTGTGTTCTCCCTTTCCCTCATGCGGTTTGTCCCATTTCAAGACGAGATCGCCTACTTCAAAATCCCTACCAGATGCAGAGTTAGAATCAAACTATATTTTAACCAATTGTTGATGTTGATCTAACTTACATTTAGCTTGGGTTCTTACCTCTTCTAGCTTCATCAAAGTGTTAATTCGGTTTTCTAGAGGGGGACAATCTTCTTCTTGAACTTTCTGTGACAACTGAAGCAAAGGAAGAAGAATGTGAGGTGGCAGAATTGCTTCTCTGCCATAAACGAGAAAAAAGGGGGAGTTACCTCCAGTATCTTTTGGCATTACTCTATCAGCCCACAGCGCATTCAGCAGTGCATTGTGCCATTTTTTGTGATTTTCAACCACGGTTCTCTTGATAATTTTAATCAAGTTCTTGTTTGTTGATTCTGCCAGTCCGTTGCCCTGGGGGTAGTAACTCACAGAATACTTCAATTTAATTCCTTTTTCCAAAGAAAACTCGCTCATCTCAAGAGAAGAAAAGTAAGAAGCGTTGTCAAAGACTAAACAGTCAGGGATACCGAAACAAGTGATAATATTCGAATTTAGAAAGGCAATTACCTGACTGGTGTTGACAGTTCTTAACACAGCAGCTTCAGACCATCATGTAAACTAATTCGTGGCTGTCATAATAAACTTGTGTTGTTGCGAGGATGGAGGGTTGATTGGACCTATGATATCAAGGCCCCATTGCTGGAAAGGAGAATCAACTGAAACGGGTTGCAAGGGAAAGGCTGGTTTTTGTAACCGCCCCGATGCTTTCTGACAGATGATACATTTACAACACAAGGCATGGGCATCTCTAAAAAGAGTAGGCCAGTAATAAACGACTCTTAGAAATTTATGAGCGATGGTGTCACCACCAAAATGACCGCCAGCTTCTCCTGCATGCAACTCTAGCAAGACTTTTTCTGCTTCGTCTTTTTCGAGGCAGCACATCAGTACGCCGTCAAAATTTTGACGAAACAGGATACCATTAATCAAATGAAAGGAGGCATACTTTAACCTCAACACTCTTCTCTTAGGGGGATCTAAGTGATGAGGTGCTGACCCATGTTCAAGATAGAATCTAATATCGTTGTACCAAGGACTAACAAGGTTTTGTGCGCAATAGATTAGACTTTGATCGCATTGTCCTAGGTTTGACGTATCACTTTCTTCTTGCTGTCCTGTCTCCGAATCAGCAACCAACTTACATAACCCTTGGCCTCTCAAAATCTGAGCTGGGGTGATTTCTAAGTCATACTCCTGCAAGGAGGTGACCCAGTTGGCTCTCTTCTCCCCTAGTTCTTTTTGCACTAACAAGTTTCTCACGGCTGGGTAAGGGACAATGACTTTCATCCTTGACTTCAAAATATAGGACCGGAAGTGCTTGACTACTTTGAAAACAGTGTATTCTTTCCGATCAACCGCTGGATAGTTAATTTCAGCGCCTTTGAAAGCAGAGCTCATAAAGGCGATGGGTACTTGTGGTTCTCGGCATTCTTCTGAGTTAGGACGGCGACATAGGAACGGTCGGAAGAAAAAGTATAGAGTGTAAAATCTTGAGAGAAGTCAAGGCTCATGAGAGACGGAGCGTCTATTATGGCCTTCTTTATTGCAGTGAAATCCTGATTTTCTATGGGTCCCCAGTGATATTGGGTGTCTTTCTTAATCAAATTCTGTAAAGGCCTGACCATTTCGGAGAAACTGGGGACAAATCTCCTCACGAAGTTAATCTGGCCTAAGAAAGACTGCATGGATTTTTTGGATGTAGGAGGGGGGAGTTTTGCGATGACTTGAGTCCTTTCGGGGTCAATAATCATCCCTTCACTAGACACAATGAATCCTAAGAGTTTACCCTGTTCTACTGCAAAGATGGACTTTTTAGGATTCAGGGAGATGCCGTACTTACGACATCGCAGTAGAACGACTCGTAAGTGAGCTAGATGGTCATCTTTGTTTTTAGAATATATAGTCACATCATCCAAGTAAACTAAAATGGACTGATTGATTAAACCTCGAAAAGCGATGTCCATCACTCTCTGAAAGGTGGCACCAACATTAATCAATCCAAAGGGAATTTTACGATAAGCATAAGTGCCCCACGGGGTGCGGAAGGTAGTTTTGAGTTGGTTTGGTGGAGACATCAGGACTTGGTTGTATCCAGTGAAACCATCTAACAAGGATAGCCTCTCGGAACCATATACATGTTGAAGGATTTGTTCCATGGGTGGGACAGGATAGTTGTCTTTATCAGACGCTCTATTGAGGTTTCGGAAATCTATGCAGAGTCGGATTTCCCTGTTTTTCTTCTGAACTGGGACAAGGTTAGAAACCCATTGAGTGTGCCTAACAGGAAAAATTATTTTAGCATTAAGGAGCTTATTCAATTTTTTTTGAACGGTTGGTTCCAGTTTAGGGTGCATTTTCCTCAGTTTTTGTTGGAAGGGTAAGGTTTGGGGCTTCATCGGGATGACATGCTGTATGATATTAGGATCGAAAGTTTTAAGATCATCATACGTCCATGCAAATACATCCTTAAATTCTTTAAATAATTTAACAAATGCATCTTTTTCTTGTCGAGAACATCCCAAGCCTAGGTTAATGCACTGAGGATTTTGATTAGTTCCTACGTTCACTTTTTCATAAGACAACAAGGAACTTTTGGTTTTACAGTTGACCATCTTTTTAAATTTATCTTCAAAATCATAAAACTTCTCTAATCTAACTATAGATTTGGGTATGGAATTTACCATGTTCGACAAAGATTCAGGAGTTTTCGGATCGGGTATTACCGTAAAATTGTGCAAATTGTCGTCATGCGTGCGTTCATCTATCACCACACCTTGAAAGGTTTCTTCCATGTGCAGAAAGTTGATGATCTGTTGATCATCGTCAAAGACTCTCCAGTTCGTGATGTTGTCGGGAATGGATGGTTGAAACAACAACTCGACGGAGAATGCATTTGGGGACAAGCCTTCTGTAGGAAGAATTTTAGAGGCTACATTCGCTAATAGATCTGCTTCAACATTATTTAATCTAGGAATGGAATTTATATTGAAAGAAGAAAATTTATTCATTAAACTCCATACCTCAGACTGGTAGCTCTTGAGATGCGGAGAAAGACAGTGGATAGAATTTATTACTTGTCTAACCACTATTTATGAGTCGCCAAATACAACCAGGTTTTGAATGTTCATATCCAGAGCTTTTCTGAGACCTTGCAGTAAAGCCTCATATTCTGCAGTATTATTAGTACATTCAAATTCTAGTCTACATGCAATTATTGTCTTATTACCTGCCGGATCGATAATGATGCAGCCTGCACCAACTCCTTCTTTAGACTTAGACCCGTCGAAATAAAGAGACCAAATTTGATTTCCATCGGGCACATGGGACCGTTGTATAGAAGTTGTTGGTTGCATATATGCTACAATATCGGACTGTTGTTCTGGATTGATGATAGGCGAAGCCTCGGCCATGAAATTTCCGAAGAAGGTGTCCATCCCTTGGACTTCGGGTGAATCAACAGAAGGTGTGAATGGTTCGTTAGGATCGTTCAAATCTGTGACCGTGAACTTAAGGTAGTGTTCACGATTCACCCTGATCTTGTTGGGCTTGTCATTCTCTGGAAGCCATAAGTGAGACTTGTCTGTCACAAAGTAACCATGTAGCTGCTCCGACCAATCCCTGCTTAAAAATAGACCATACACTTCTGGAATATCCACAACAATTATATCAATAATTTGATGAACCTTGGGGTTAGATGATAATCTAATAAACACATTTTTTAGTTCGCCTATAACTTTAACATTGGTTCGATCAAGTTGTATGATTTTTAAAGTCGAGGGTTCTACTTCAGCGTTAATCTTCTGGCAGACAGACCATGGCATCACATTGGATGACGCCCCTGAGTCCACCATACAATTAAACACGACTCTATTGAAAATTTTGAAAGTTAACAAGAAAGGAGGTACATTTTTGCGAGTACTAAGAGTGGTAGCTTGTGGCTTTTTACTCGCAGTTTCTAAAGCTACTTTATCTACATTATTTACATTATTTACATTACTTACAGGAAGGCTTCCTTTACCTTGAGGATCAGGATTATTTTTAGTGGAAGTCTTCTGAGGGACTTTGTTTTGCACAACCTTGTTACCATTAGAATTACCATTTTTGCCATTATCTGAGATATTTTGCAACATTTTTTGTAAAAAAAATGGAAACTTCAATAACTCATAAATAGAAATGTTATCCCTTAACTTTTTAAGATCTTCAACTACATCATAATCTAAGTTGGGGTTTACATTACTCTGTTTAATTTCGGCTGATTTAGATTGCTTTGGAGGTGAAGTTGTAGTGTTTTCAGTAGAAGGTTTGTTTGTTGTCTTACTCCTAGTGTTATAAGGATGAACTGTCTCGAAGTTAGCTTGAAAGATGCTATCCGAGAAATGTCCAAAAATGTTTGGAGAAGACTCTTCTTCTTGGACTGTCTCTTGTTCAACTACCTCCTCAGGAATCTCAGGAGGCATCAAGTTATCTTGGGCCTCTAGAATTGTTTGAAGGGCACATTGAAAACTTTCTAGATTTAGGCCTTCGGTGGTTGGGTTAGGTCGGTTGGTGGGAAAAGGCTTCCAGAGAGGGGGTTTGTAAGGCCCTTTACTCAAGGAATATTCTTCGGTCAACCTTTTAAAGTCTATAATTTGATTTGACAGTTTTTGAACAACTTTGGTTAGGTTTTCCAAATCAGAGTTTTCAGGTTGTGTTTTACTTTGAGTGGGCCTGGGGAGGATTTCAATCTTATTTTTGGAAGAAGAACTAGTCTCAGTTTCGTTGCTAGTAGAGTCTTTAAGGCTAAGTATGTCTTTTTCAATCTGGTTGGCCTCCTCGAAGGCTTCTAACAACGTCGCTTTCTTAGATCGTTTAACCCAAATAGCTATGCTCTGATGCAAAGCTTTAGTGTAGTATGTTATTATAAGCCTCTCGGCAGGCATGGAATCCACAGGGATTCGGTTTTTAAGTGTTAAGAATCTTTGATTAAATTCTTTAACTTTTTCTTTTGGGTTCATTCTTAAGCTAGAAAGGTCCATGACTAGGACTTCTAGAGGTTTACCATCTCCAAAATTTTCCAAAAAGCATGAATCAAACTTTTCCTAAGACACGATGGTATGGGGTTGTTGGAAAAAGTACCATGTGGATGCATTACCCTCAAAAGTATAAGGGAACAAGCTACAAAAAACGTCTTCATGTTAGACATTGTGGAGTCTTATGGCTAACATGAACTTTTTAATGTGATCTTCAGCTATCTGTTTTGAGTCAGGATCAAACTTGGGAAGCCATTTCTCTGGGTGCTTAGGTAGAGGATGCTGAGCTCCAGGTACGGCTATGGCATCCTGACCAAGCCAAGGTCTAGTAGGGTTGTTCTTATTTTCCATTGGGGTAGTGGGTGTGGAAGGCTGAGAAGGAGAATTTCCTTCATCAAAGGAATCTCCTCCGGAAGAGGAAGGAGATGATGGAGGTGGTGAAGGAGGTATCCCAGATCCTCCTGCAGCAGGATTTAAGATTGGATCTGAAGGATTCACATTGAGGTTAGTGTCACCTGATTTTTCTCTGATATCGGAGAATTCCAAAGGTTTACCCCACGGATGGTTTGGTTGCCTCAAACGGGCTAAGGCACTATGTGTTTTTATAAGAGATTGACAGACAATCTCTTGTATGTCACCACCTGTAGGATTAGGGGTTGTTGGCTCAACTGTGATCTGTGGATCGTTGGTTGAAGTAGTTGTTGTTTGAGGGGGGATATTATCATTTGAATGGCTTCTAGTCACTATAGGTGAGCGATTAGGGGGTGGAGGAGTCTTGCGATCGCCTCGTGCCATTAATTAAGTTCAGGCCCTCCTTCTAGCGCCATTTGTTGATGGGAGAAATCGATCGTCCGTCAACTAAGAGAGTGGATCTGGTCCGAGGTTGTCTAATAACCCAAGTCGTTTGGGATGAACCACCCTAATGGGTTTAGCGGCTCCGTTAGCCGATCTAAGGTCCTAAGAAAACAAAAGAAAACTAATCTAAACTAACTAATCTAACTAAAACAAATAAAACAAACTAATAAACTAATCTAACTAAAACTACTATTAAACAAAATAAACTAAAACTAATGATCAGGGGATCAAATTTTGCTCAATTTTCAAAGTGCTCAGAATGTGACAAAAATAGTGCCATTGTGTTTGTCTTGTCTTCCTGATTCTGGTAGTATATTTACTTTGTCAAATGGACGTCGTATGAAGAAGATATCACGATCTGTTCGCCAAGCCAAACATGCAAAAATTTTAGATGCTGACTGTACCTGTCCGTACAGTCCGTACAGTCCGTACGGTCTGACATGGAAGGGCCATACAGACCATACGATGATGACGTGGTAGTTGTTTATTGCTTGATTTTTGGCGAGTAGAATGTTGACACGTGTCCTGTACCTGGCGAATGTTGTGAGGACACGTGGCCCAATCCGGAGGTGCCACGTGTCACTCATTTTTTGGTTCATATGGTTGCGTAAAACTTATGTGGGAGTCCACGGGGTTTGACCCCCGGACCTCCCATTCACCTAGCGCCTTCGCACGACCGCCTGACCAATGGGCCACAGTTTATTGCTTGTTTATTATATGCATTTTAATATATTTAAAATCATATATTGTAACCATTGGCAGGGGGGTCGGGTCGGGGCTTAGCCCCGACCCGTTTGTTTTAGGATTAATCCATAAGTGCAGACACAAACCAATCTCCCTAGATCCACACGGATCTAGAACAAAAAAGGACAGAATAGGATGCTTTCCTTAAGTTTTAACATTGAATTCACTAAGAGGCAAGAATCATGGACATACCTTATGATCGCTTCCTTTAGTCTTTGTTTCTCCCGCTTCACTCCAGTGCTCTTGTGCAGTTAGGATCAAAACAACACAAACCAACCAAAGTGATAGAGATAGCATAAACTCAATATAAACCTATGTATGTGATCAAGGAATCATACAATAAAACACAACAAGCTTTATAGGAAAGAATCATATTACTATATCATATTAAATGTGAAAGAGAGATTACAACCATTTCCTTGATGTCGTAAGGTCCCTTCCAACTTTCCTTCATTCCCAACACACTTCTTTCTCCAAGGATTCTGAAAGCATAGATCTGATAGCTACTCACAATCTATCTTGACAAAGCAAATCTCAAAGCCACTCTAACCAAGCCAAAGCTAACAAAGATCAAGAACAAAAACCCACAAGCTCACAAAAGCTCAAGCTAACTTTCTCCATGAGAACTCCTCTCCTTTTATAAGTTGAAGAGGATAAGGTGAGGAGGTTAGGATGATCCCACTAAATCATGAAAGAGAGTAAGATCCAAACCATTCAGATGCCACCTCACCATAGAAGTTTCTCCT
>ML788655.1:591075-635709 GCA_009831015.1 Picea engelmannii
GAATTTGAAGTTGTATGAGCCTCCATTGATTGATGATCAAGGAGAGCATGTTCAGATTCCTTCCATAGATGATTTTTCTCCAGAGTATCTAACAGAACTGCAGGAAGACACCATCCTTGACAGGAGAATGTGAACTTCAAAGCAAGGAAATGTGGAGTATTTGTGAGTTGGTCTTAAAGGGACGAATCCAAGCAAGGCCAAGTGGATTTTGGTTGGAAGGGTGAGGGAATTATACCCTCATCTTCACATAGACTGAGATAGTCTTTTAGAGGTCCAAAAGCTTCCCAATGGGGAGGTGTGATCAGGGGATCAAATTTTGCTCAATTTTCAAAGTGCTCAGAATGCGATGAAAATAGTGCCATTGCGTCTGTCTCGTCTTCCTGATTCCGGTGGTATATTTACTTTGTCAAATAGACGTCATATGAAGAAGATATCGCGATATATTCACCAAGCCAAACAGACAAAAATTTTAGATGTTGACTGTACCTGTCTGTACAGTCCATACAGTCCATACGGTCTGATGTGGTAGGGCCATACAAACCGTACGATGATTATGTGGCAGTTGTTTATTGGTTGATTGTTGGCGAGTCAAATGTTGACACGTGTCCTGTACATGGCGAATGTTGTGAGGACTCATGGCCCAATCCGGAGGCGCCACGTGTCACTCATTTTTTGGTTCATATGGTTGTGTAAAACTTATTTGGGAGTCCGCGGGGTTCGACCCCCGGACCTCCCATTCACCTAGCGCCTTCGCACGACCGCCCGACCAATGGGACACAGTTTATTTCTTGTTTATTATATGTGTTTTAATATATTTAAAATCATATATTGTAACCATTGGCGGGGGGGTCGGGTCGGGGCTTAGCCCCGGCCCATGGTCGTTTGCAAATATTATATGACCGTGTTCTATATACAATGTAATCCGACTATTGGCGTGGGGTTATAAAACTTGGCCCATAGTTTATGTATGACCACCGTTGAAAACAAGAGTGCAGGAATGTGCACGGGATTTTTTAACATTTGGTCTCATGTATTACACTATATGCCCGTGACCTGGAGTGCGTTACGGTTATGTAACGGTTAACCACCTTTTGATAAGTGTGAGGTCATATGCTCTCATATGCCCAGGCACCGAGGCGGTTAGGGGTCAGCGTGCCCTTAACCATCCTACAGTTTGCACTGTTGGCGTGGTTGCGCCCGGTGCTGGGTTTTTGCGCTTAAATGAGCGTGTGAGCCAGGTTCATTGAAGGGGGGTGCAAATTGTAGAACCAAAGACAACAAGCTTGAAGAAGGAGACTTCCAGGAGGCCTATCTTTCTCATTTTTCGACCGATTGAGGTGCCGAAAGAGCCCAGACAAGGGTTTTGGGACACTGGGAAGCCATTGGAGCAGTCAGTTTGTCAGTTTGAGCATTGTATGACATGTTTTTAAGAACTTTTTGAGAAATTAATAATAATGATCCATTGGAAGATGGACCAGGAGATGTAGCCCATAAGAAGGGTGAACTCCTTTATCAATTGTTGTGTTTTATGTCTGTTGTTCAATATTTATGTTGTTGTCTATGTGTAATTTGCATAAGTAATCCTTTAATTTATGTGTTGCAAACTGATCCATTTTCTTTAAACACATAACATTTCACTTGCAATAAGTTTTCAATTTTTTCAAGTCTTCTTCATTTTTAGATCAACTAATTACTAAAACAAACTAAACTAATCTAACTATTCTATATATACAATATACTAATTACTACTATACTAACTCTAACTAATTAACTATCTAACTACTAAATGAAATATAACTTATTCACAAAATGTACAATATCTACAATTTACAGATTTAAATAAAACCTGAAAAACTCACTTATATTCTGCCCTAAGACAGTAAAAGATATTTTTTGTTGATTTTATGATTTTATGAACAAGAAATAAAACAAAACTAACTAAACTAAACAACTAATATACTAATTCTAACTATAAATCTAACTAAACATATATCTAACTAAACTACTAATAAATATACTAAACAAATCAACAATAAACTGACCTGGAAACGCTCCAGGTTTGTCTTGTGAATGATGATTGTTTTAGCTGATCGGAGGGAGGAAACCCGCACCGAATTATCTAGGAGATTTTCGTAAATGATACGCTGCAGTGCTCTACAAGTTTGATTACAGGACAAACAAGACATAAAAATAACAACAATCTTATAATTTATAAACCTTCACAATTAGATAAACCTGTATGCAAAGATCTATACATAATAGTTCAATTGATGAAGAAGAGAAATCTGCCATTCATAAACTGAACCAAGTAATTGCTTTGTTTTAAAATGTTGAAAGAAATCAGACATGGATCATATTAATTAATTCATATCATTCTGCAAAAGACAATGATAGCTAAAGTAGTCACCAATCAAATGCAAATTGATAAGCATAAACATGAAACAAAAGATTGATATTATGAAAGTGAAAGTTGTAGCAGAACATCAACTCTTGTCTCAGTTTGTATTAGAAATCCATAGCCTGGTTCTCCCACAAGTGAGGATGATCCTTATTACAAAAATAATAAGTATTTATAAGTTTTTCCACATGGTAAAACCTCCCTGTGGAAGTTATCAAACTGTTTACATAAAATCTGGGAAGATATCCCAAGTTTAACTAAACTAAGAATCTAAAGTAAAACTAAAATACACAAATATTCCCCTAGCATGTCCAACATGTCCCATTCAATTCGAATTTACCTGAAAAGGGCCAAAAATGAACAAGTTAGAAGGATTCTTTATTAACAAAATGACAAAAATCTAATCCTATAGACTAGCTACAGAATCTTGCGATTCTGTCGCTGGTCTAAATAAGACACAGAATCATCATCAAAATCGATTAAAATCTTTTTTTTTTTAAATCAAATTCAATTAACATCCAATAGTTGTTTGAAAATGAATCATTCAATTTAAAGTTGTTATACCATTCGAAATCAAACAGGATCCAAATCAATTAAAAGACTACAGAGATAGGCGTACTTTGTTTTGTTTGTTACCACAAAGTCGGGTGGCAAAATTATATGGAACAACAAAGCAATCGTTTCGTATCAAATCGAAATCAACATAATCAAAACAAATCGCAAGCAATTGTTATGCTGCCTTATCAACAAGAGATATGAATCCGACAATATCATTTTCAAATCGTTATAACTGTGTTGACATAGCAAACGATTCATGCCATGAATAGATCAATTCAAACTGGTGCGAAAATCAATTCAAATAAAATCATAATAGGATCGATTGATTGGCAACAGAATTCGTAATTTGTTATTGCAAATTGGGAAAACAAGATCAATTGACTTTGATCAAAATCGTTCATTTGACAATCAATTGTAATCGTATTTGACAAAAATCATGAATGTTGATCAATGTGTTTTTACAAATCAAACGGAGCAGCAATTAAAACACGAATCCAGCTCATAAAACAATCTTTCCAACTCAATATATGGGATAATCCAATCAGAATAAGAGCGAATCGAACAGAAAAGGTTTTAACATAGTCATTACGAATCCAAAACCATTCGACGATTCGGGCGCATTTGCACAGGCTTAACTGAGAGCATTATTTTCATGCGAAGCAGAGCAATTCCTTCAAAATTGAAACCGAACAGAGTTGTATTTGTATTCTGAGAAGATTACATGACATATCGCAAGATCGTAATAATCAAACTTATTGAAATCGCTTTCCAATTACAGCGTATGAACCATAACGAAATCAAATCCAAACACGATCGTATTCTAAATTGAGCATGAAAAACCTCTTGTTTGGAGTAGATGCAAAACAAATTCCATTGAAAGCAAACCATCCATTTCGTTAACTTAATCAAATCAAATCCAATCGAAAACCATTCAAATCCTGATAAAAATCTACCGGTGACTAAACTAGGAATGATCAAATCATGTATCAAAATGAAACTCCATTTATTTTTAGCAAAGAAAAACAATGTACAGGATGAACACCGAATGAGAGAGGCATTTGAATGAGAGACCGAGCTATTTGAAAATAGAATTAAAATCATTATATTAACCTTGATCATTAACAAAACTAAAACGATATCAAAATTCATACCTGTATGGCTGGATCACGACAATTTGGAGTTGATAACGGCTGTGGCCGATTCAACATTCTTGAAAAGGATGGAGCCAGTTGTCTTCTGATTTTTATCAGTTGCTTGGAGCTGGTCTCTTTGACTGATCAATTCTACAACTTGACTTTCCAGTGATTGAATTTTCGATTGAAGTAGGGGAAAGTCAATGTAGTATCGTTCCAACCATAACTCACATTGGTCACATGACGGATGTGTGGGTTTTGAAAGAGCATGCGAGGGTTTTGGACACATTGCTGAGGGCTTCGCGAGGTAATTTGATACCAGGGTAGCTAGGGTCGTTCCTTAGGCAGAGAGGAAGATTTGTCATGAAATCATAAGGTGGTTCGGGGCATAAACCCTGTGAGTAAGGGTACTCACTGGCTAAGAAACGTTCTACGTCAAGATCTGAATCCTCACTTAGGACGATAGGGTTTGACTCAGCAGAGGGTTTAGGTTTTTTTCTAGCCATCCTTGAAATAAGTCGAGCATTCTTTTTACCCTTGGCATTAGCAGTAGGGTTTGCCTTGGGTTTTTTGCTTACAGGATTTTTAATAGTCTCGGCCTTCTCAGTTCCAACGTCTGGTAAGTCAATAGGAGGGTTGACCAAAGGCTTAGGAGAGGGTAATAGGATATGGAAAGGCATGGGTGGCCCAGCCTTGGTTTCATTTACTATAGGCTTGTCAACCTGTATAGGGTCCGTGTCATCGAAACCATTTCGAGCGACGAAATCTCTCCAGCTATCACCATGTAAAATCAAGTGATAAACAATGATAAGTTTAATAAGCCCATGGTGGAACAGGCTACTATCAACCTTCTCCTTTTTAAACCTTTTCGACGTTTTATATAGGCTGCGCTGAAGGTAAAAGGGCATATTCAACGAGTATCCCATAAAATTCATTAACAAATGCAGGTGGTAGAGAAACATGAGTCTGTATCGACCTTCATAGGTCACGAACTATTTGACTACCATCAAAGGTCGTGACATCGTGGTTTAAGCATAGATATGGGCATACCTCTGTCACAAGAGGTGACTTTGCGCAAGAGAAACAACAGTGGCCATGGAACCTCTTCTACTTTCTAATTCTTGAACCAACGCTGACCTATGGCAGGTAACCCTATAGCAGAACTGATAAATCCCTCATCGATTTCCAACTGGATGTCACCCACCTTGGCTCTACATCCATCGAAAGTCATAGCGAACTGTTGTGCCACAAATAAGTTAAAACCATCAAATCTCTACACGAAGGTGAGCCAACCTTTAGCCTCCAAGTCTTTCCAGGAATTGTCAAACATTAACAAGGCTTGGTTGCTGTTCAGCTCGATTCGTACAACTGGTGCCATGGAGCCGAACACACGGTAAGTTCAGGGTTTGGGTCATAGCACACACAGGACTAAAATGCATGCTGGGCAATCCGAGCTAATAGAGGTAAACGGTGAATAAGGGATAGGCATAAATTCCATCGTGCGAAGGTGGTGGAGTTTATCTCTGCCATGCATAATAGTTATTGCCAAAGTACAACCATCGGCTTATAGCTATTCTACCCATTATAGCATAACTCAAAAGTCATGTCACTTGGCCGACTAATGAATCAAATGGTAAGTTTATAAACCAACGCGCGTAATCAACGTTGTGCCAAAGTTTTAAACCATCAATTATTCAATTTGAAACCAAAATCAAATATTTAACTCTCCACCAATGTATCAACTCATATCAATAGTTTAACCAATGTGCGAATATGTTTGAAACTAGGTGTCATACCAAATGAAATATATCAAGGGTTTAATCATAACATCGACATATTATCATGAAACCAATGATCAAGTAGATCAAAACACATAAATCCAAATGCCAATGCATCACAAACTTAGCGAGACAAAGTCACAAAATCAACCCAAGAATGTCCAATGAGTACAGATCGAAAGGGCTTTTGCAAACTGTATAGCGATAGACGAAATGTAAATGCAATAGGCATACTGACAAGAAAGATAACGACAGTTCAAATAATGATTTCAATACGACTTCGAAAGATTAATTTTTCATGCTTACAGTCGTGAAAACAAAACGAAGGTAAATGTGCAAATGTCGCGAAAAATGAAAGTGTCGTTTATTTAAAAATTGCGACAAAAAATTGATGTTTGCAAATCATTGGTGTAGGCATCTTATAAGACAATAGAAAAAAGTGAATTGGCTGCCAACAGTGAGTCATGACATGCCTGCAACACTTTGTCCTTGAAGGCTGATCTAGGAACCAGAAATATTCGGTCCTTGTAATAGATGAGGCCATCAATAATCCTGAAGTTTTCATCCTATACCTGTCTGTCCATTATCTAAAAAGCAAACTGATCCTTTGAATAATCCATCACCAAGTGGTCCTTCCAGTCAACCAATACATTTGTCATGGCATAAATGGATGGCCTCCTAGACAATGCATTAGCCACCACATTGTTCTTTCCTTTGACAAATTCGATGTCAAATTCATAGGCCTATATTCTGCTTACCCATTTCTATTGTCTTTCATTTAAGTCCTTTTGCTCCAATAGGTACTTCAAACTGTTATGATCTGATTTGACCACAAATTGTGCACCTACCAAGTATTGCCTGAATTTTTCTAGTGTGTGCATGATAGATAGCATTTTGTTTTTCATAAATGTTGTAAAGTAGCTCAGTTCCCCTGAGCTTTCGTCTCTCATATGCAAGAGGGTGACTGTTCTGCATTAGTATGACCCCTATACCTTCTCCTAAAGCAACACATTCCAAAGTAAAAGGCTGGACGAAATTTGGTAGAGCTAATACTGGGCACATGCTCATCACCTTTTTCATCTTGTCAAATGTGAATTGAGCCTCCTCACTCTATTTGAAGGCTCCTTTCTTAGTCAAATTGATCAAGGGTGCACATAGCTAAGAGAACCCTTTGAAAAAATTTCTGTAATAAGTGCACATGCCTAGAAATCCCCTTAATTTTGTGAGTTTCTTAGGAGTAGGCCACTCCACAATGGCTTAAATCTTCTCCTGATGTACTTGTACCCCTTTTGCTCCGATGATGTGTCCCAAGTAAATCACTTATGTCATTCCAAACTCACATTTGGACTCCTTAGCGTACAAGTACTGCTCCTCCATTATTAACAGAATTTGGTCCACATGTTGAAGGTGTTCCTCCCATGTCTTGCTATAAATGAGAAAATCATCAGAAAATACTATCAGATGCTTCCTCAATTGTTTGTTGAAAACATGGTTCATGCAAGATTGGAATGTGGCTGGGGAATTGGTTAACCCGAAGGGCATTACCAAGAACTCATAATTACCATAATGACATCTGAAAGAAGTCTTTGGGATGTCTTCCTCCCTCATTTTGATTTGATGGTAACCAGAGTGTAGGTCATTTTTTGTGAAATAGATAGCCCCATGTAGTTTGTCTAGCAACTCATCAATCCTTGGTATAGGATACCTATTTTTTATTGGCTTCTTAATCAAAGACCGAAAGTCAATGCAAATGCGCATGGTTCCATCTTTTTTCTTGACCAACACTATTGAAGAAGCAAAAGGGATAGAGCTCAGCCTGATGTGCCCCATGTCCAAGAGCTATTTGATGGCTTTCTCTATCTCGTCTTTATACTTCTTTGGATTCCTTTATGGTGTGGTAATGATTGGCTTGGATCCTACTTCCAACTCAATGATGTGCTCAAACCCCCTGTCTAGTGGCACCTCTGGTGGAATCGATCCAAACATTTTTTTTTGTTTGTCAAGGATCTCTTTGATTTCTAGAGTGTAGTGGACCTTTCCCTTCTCATCCACACCTGCTAAAATTATACACTTTGTTGCATACACTATATCCTCCCTCCTAAAGATGAACTCCATCCTCTTGGTCATAAATACATTGGCATAATTACCCATCATGCCTTGAAGTACTACCTTTCATCCACCCTCCTCTGTAAAAGACATCTGCATAGTATTGTAGTTGGTGGTGATAGGCCCCAACGTACTGAGCCACTGAACTCCAAGGATGATGTTAGTATCCGGAAGTTCCATCACATAGACACCCTGTGTCAGCGCATGCCTACCCAATGTAAGATTTATACCTAGAATGTACCTGTCACAAGGCATAGTTCTTCCACCTGCTACCTCCACCTTGAATCCTTCAAATTCAACTATGGGTATATGCCTCCTTTGAAATAGTGTTGAGTCAATGAAGTTGTGGGAATCTCCCCCATCAATCAACACTGATACTTTTTTCCCCTTCAAGACTCCTCTCATCCTAAAAGTGTTATATTTAGGCACTCCACTGATAGATGCCAAGGTGACTTTCTCCTCAGTCGTACGATCAAGTCCTGGGTTCTCCTCGTCTAATGTCTCCGTGGTGTCTGCCTCTATGTTTTGAATCTAGCCGAAATCCTCCTCTTCTTCATTGTATGAAGTCACCTCTATGTAGTTCACTTGGCCATGGCTCATGCACTTGTGTGATGGGTTCCATGGTTCTTTGCACATGAAGAAGATTTGCTTCATTCTCAACTCCCTCCTGGTGTTATCATCCATTCTACCACAACCCCTGTCAAACCCCCTTGGGTCACGTCCTCCCTGGTTCATTGGAGGTCTCTGATCTCTTCCTCTAGTGTTAAGAGGTGGTCTAGGCACAAATTTTGGTTTGGCCGCTAGTCCTAGGTCCCTTGTCCTCCAAATATCATCCTCTAGGTCCCTTGTCCTCCAAATAGCATCCTCTTAAAATCCTTTACCCAACCCTTCAAGGGTTCCAACAACCCTTCAGTAAAAAGCATCATAATTCTGGTTGGTGATACATATTGTACCATGACTACTAGCCTCTGGAATTATTCAATGTATACCTTTGTTTCTCCTATTTTCCTAAGTTCTGTGAGCTCCCAAAAGTGCAGCTCGGGATCCCATTGATCAAATTTGTCAATGAGGCTCTGAGTGAACTCTGTGTAGGTCACTATCTGATTGTGACCTAGTGTGGTGAGTCCATGATACCACCAGTCATGATCTTTTCCATCCAAATACATAGCATAAAATTTGATGGCTTCCATCACCCTCATGGGATTAAGCTGTAGATAAGTGTCCAACTTATGTACCCACACCTGCGTTGTCATCTTAGTCATACCATCAAAGTATGGGATTTCCATATTCCATTATCTTCATTCAAACTCATAACTGCTCCTGTGGTTCAGCCTGGGCTTATTTCTAAACTTGAGTTGGCAGTATTGATCTAGTGACATCTGCCTCTGAATTATTATATCCAATCCATGGTACTCCCTAGTACACTGTTTCATCTGCTCAACAAAGTCCTCCACCTGCTCCTGTTGTACCTGTTCATCTATGAATGTGGGCAAGTACATGTTGGCAACCAATTCATTTTTTTAATTGCTCTAAAAAAGCTTCCTACACCTCTTGTCTTATAAACGACAAAGTATCGTCGCATTGTGCTTCTAGACACTTGTCTCATTCTTGCAACAATTACAATTTGATTTCGACTCAGTTTTCACAACTGAAAGTGTGAAAACACCTCTCTCGTTGTCTGGACCGTCGTCGTCTTTTATTGATTTGCTGAAAAACACTTGACCATTGGTTTATCACATCACTGCAAAAGTTTCTTTCAAACCATATCCATTCACTTTAATTGCGCAACTTGATTTCTTTGATAAAGTATTGAAAATGTTAAGTTACGAGTTTTGTTTGATGTCATGAGGATCATAATTGATTTTGGTTTGATATACGATATAATTCTTATTGTTTTGAACTCTTACCTTATCGTTTTCATATGGTCATTGGTTGCAATGTTTTTACACTTTGATCATGCTAAAAACACATTGGCAATATCATAAGTTTGATTTCATATAAAATGGCAATGGTTTGAGTTTTGCAAAGGCGAATTGATCAACCTTTTTGATTTTTCGATTTTATGGTTTGAACCCTTGCTCGGTACATTGTTTTGTAAGTTTGATACTACATTGATCGATCATAGTTTTAAACTATGCATTGGCATGATTGAATTAACATGGGTTTAAAACGTTTGATTGACACGATGGATCGTTGGTTGATGTCATGTTAGATTAAACTTAACACTTGGCGCGTGATTATAACATATGGTGTTGGTTCTATTCCGGATGGCTGGCACGTCGGTATGATGATACACCTATTCAGTTGGCCGTAACATTTGGATTAAACGATTATGATGTTGGATGGAATAGCACTGTACTCAGTCATTAATCCACTGCATGGCAGTGGTAATCCCACCACCTTCGTACGCATGCAGTTAATTTCGGCCTCTTTGAGCGCTGAGGCTGTTAAACCCTATCGTTTTTTGACCCTGTGCATTGTTTGTTCGTCCCAAACCCCACCATGCACAGAAGCCATGGCTCCTGTCGTAAGGGCAGAGCCCAATGAGTGCCAAGCACTGTTGATGTTTGATGGCGCGTATAGCGACCTGGAAGAATTCGGGTGGCTCGCTTTCATAAGGAAATTTGATGGTTACAACATCACTGTGGCTCGGCAATTTGCGTTATCGTTCGATGGCTGCCGAGCCAAAGTTGGAGATGTCCAGCTTGAAATCACTGAACAGTTCCTCGGCTTGGAAACCAGCCTGCTTGTCTCAGGACAAAAATGGTCAAAAAGTTGCAAGGTAGATGATGTTCCATGGACATTACTGTTCCAATCTCGTACAGTGAACTCATGTGACAGAGGTTTGCCTGCAAAAATGTTGAAACCCCGCTGGTATGATCTCTTGATGATTATCAAACAATTCGTTACTTGTGAAGGAAGGTACGGATTCATTTTCTTGTTTCACCTGCGTTTATTGATGGTTTTTATGGGTTTTGAACTAAGTATGCCTCACTACCTGCATCGAAGTTTGTTCAAAATGGCTAAAAGGTACAAGCGTAGCCAAGATGATACCAGCCTCTTCCATTTGGGGTTGATTAAAATGATTTTGGTTTATGAATTAGGGTTGCGTCGTGATTCTTGGCATGATTTTCTCAGCCGTAATGGATTTGAAGAGTCTAACCCTCCACAGGTCGATAAGCCCATGGTAATCGAAACCCAACCTGTTCCCCCTGTACCTTATAACGTTTTGCTACCCAAACCTAAACCCGAGTCACCTACGAGTGTGCCTTTGGCTGTGACTAAACAGGCCGTAGTTGCTAAGCCTACAACCAACAAGACTAAAGCAAAGACTGGTGCTAATGCTAGAGACAATAAAAATGCAAGGTTGATCTCTCGCATGGCAAGGAATAAATCTAATCCCCCTGCCAAATCAGAGCCTATCGTGGTCAGCGAAGACACTGATTCAGACATTGAACGTTTTCTCGCCGAAGATTATCCTTACTCAAAGGGCTTGTGTGACAAACCTCCTTATGATTTTGTTAAGAATTTACCTCCTTGTCTACGGGATAACCCTGACTTCCCTGGCATTGAACCACCTCATGGAACCCTCGGTGAATCGTCGAAACCCTTGACTGCTCAACCTGTTTCTCCACCTTGCGATCAGTGTGGGTTGTGGTTGGAGAGATACTACTTGGATGTCCCAAGGTTGCAATCCAAAATTCACAATTTGGAAAACCAAGTGGCAAAGCTCACTGGTCAGAATGCTAAGGTGCAACCCAACGACAAGAATCAACGAACTATTGGTTCAGTCCTGTTCAAAAATGTCGAGTCTGCTACAGCAATTGTCAATTCAAAATTGACATAGCCTCGACAACTTCGCTGGTATATTTTCACTCATTTATATGGCACATTTTTAACTCTGTATACATTATCGATATGGTTTGTTACATAAACATGCATTTCTGTACATAGATTGTTTTAGTAAATCGAATTTTCGTGTTGGATTTGGTCCTGATTATGTTAGTTACAATGTAGATTTGATTGTGTTAAATCTCTTGCAATCGAATGTTCTGTTGCATCTATTATAGGCAAGTTGTTTATATTTAAAATCTTGATGACACGATTTGTGGTAGGATCTGAAGTGGTTATGAGATGCATGGTTATCTGTTGCAATTTTATTTACAAATTGCTTTGACCATTCTGGATATAGTTTCGATTTTGTTTGAAAAGGGTTTTTAAATTGATAAAAGTCGTTATAATTATTCGACTGCCAGCCAGTCAATTCGTTATGGCCGGTCGACCCTGTCCTGTTGTGAATCGGAACGACAGTGTATTTTTAGTTGCGAATGAATTTGTAAAACAAAATGATCTTGTCCTATAATTGGCTCAGACCCGATTTTATGTGATTATCACCCAGCTTATGGTTATCATTGTTGTTGTTCGATCTTGACTATGTCACGCCCAACAAATGAAATCTATGGTGGTTTCGGTCAATATTGTTATGCATGCTTTGTTTTGATGTATATCGTAACAGCCTTCCCATATGTGATCACAACAGAATGAATCTTGTGTTTTATTTCTACAGCCTGTTGACTAAAATGACATGAGATATTGCTACAGTTGTGACAGATATTTAGTGTTCAAATGATATCGATTGTAGTCAGGTTGTGGCAAATCTTTTTTGATGTGGTTAATATCCTATTCGATTATGGTCATATTATGATTACAATTATATCATATCTCATTTGATTCAATTCACTCTTTAAATTCGTTTAATTCAAAACAAATCTGTCAAGGTTTGACCGTGTTTTGTGGTAACTAGAAAACAGAGTCTATTTCGATCGCATCTATTTTGATTGTATTCTAGAAACAGTCTTGTAAGGATTTGGTTCAATTTTATGTCAATTAGAAAAACATAGTATTCTTACTCTGTCCCGATTTACATTCGTTTTGATTTTGGTTTAATTTAAAGTTAAGGAATAATTGAATCATTAGTAATTAGTTTTGGATTTGATTTTATTTTGATTATATCTAGCCCTGTTTGCTATTTTTGACTAGCTATAGAATCAGATGATTCTGTAGCTAAGTCTGTAAAATCATTTTTTTATTGTTCTCTCAATAAAATATCCTTCTAATTTGATCTTTGTGTTCTATTGCAGGCAAATTCGAATTGGCAATAGATATCATGAGCAGTTAGGGGATGATATACAGATTTTACTTGCATTTTATTTTCTTAGTTTAGGAGTTTGTGGGATATCTCCCAGATTGTGTAAAACTATTTGCTATTATTCACAAGGATGTGTTACCTTGTGAGAAAACTATATAAACCTATGGTTTTTGTAATAAGAGACATCCTCAGTTGTGGGAGAACAAGGATATGGAATTCTGATACAGACTGGAGCAGAATTGATGTTTTGTCATAGCTTTAGCTTCTCAATATATCACATTTTGTTTCAATTTTGGTGTATCACTTTGTTTATGGTTTATGATTACTTTGGCTATCTAAATCACATTCAAATAATATAATTTTATTACTGTTATCTATATCTTGTTTCTTCCAAATCGATAAAAGACATAACAATTATTAATTCATTTTAGTGAATGATAGCTTTGTCTTCTTCATGAATTGAACTGTTACATATAAGTTTTCTGCATAATAGGTTTCCCCTTATTGCAGGAGTTTATGATCAGAAGATTGTTATTATTTTATTTTATGTCTTGTTTGTCCTGTAACATACTTCGAGAAGCAACATAGCTGATCGTTTCCGAAAAGCTTAAGGACTAAACGGTGTGAGCTTCCCTCCTCCAACCAGCTTAGAATTCATCTTGCACAGGGCAGACTTGGAGCGTTTCCAGGTCAATTAGTATTTAGTTCACTGTTTTTATTAAGTAGTTTAATATAGATAGAAGTTTTAGTAGATTTATATTAGATTGCTTTATTTCAGCAAAATACATTAGATTGTTTAATTTCAGTAGTTTATTTCTTTTGCATAAAATATAAAAATCATAAAAACATACCTTGCTGTCTTAGGGCAGTAATCAATTGAGTTTTGCAGGTTTTAATTAAATCTGTAGGTTGTTCATAGTGTATATTTGTGAATAAATAATATTACATCTGATTATTAGATAGTTGATTTGAGTAGATAGTATAGTTAGAATAATTATCATTAAGTATATTAGTTTCTTTTCTTTGTTTTATTAGTTTCTAGTTTCCTTAGTTAGATTACTTAGCTCAGATCATTTCTCTCTTTGGTTTCCCTAGGAGACCTTAGAGCAGCCAACGGAGCCGTTAAACTCGTCTGGGTGGTCCATTCCAAACGGCTTGGGTTATTTAGACAACCCCGGACCGGTTCCACTCTCCCAGTTGACGGACGGTCAATTTTGCCCGTCAACAAATGGCGCTAGAAGGAGGGCATGAACTTAATTAATGGCACGAGGTGGTCGCAAGACTCCTCCACCCCTTAATCGCACACCCATAGTGACTAGAAGTCGTTCACAAGATAATATCCCCCCTCAAATAGCAACTACTTCAACCGAGGATCCACAGATCACAGTTGAGCCAGCAACCCCTAATCCTACAGGTGGTGATATTCAGGAAATTTTTAGACAATCTCTTATTAAATCACATAAATCCTTTGCTAGTCTTAGGAAACCACATCGCCCATGGGGTCAACCTTTAGACTTCTCTGAAGTCAGAGAACAATTAGGTGATATAGATCCCACTGTGAATCCTACGGATCCGAACACAAATCCTGCTGCAGGAGGATCTGGGATACCTCCTTCACCTCCTCCTTCACCACCTCCTTCATCTCCTTCCTCTTCAGGGGGAGATTCCTCCTCTGACGAAGGCAATCCACCTTTACGTCCTCCTACACCCACTACTCCAATGGCAAATCAGAACAACCCTGCTAGACCTTGGTTGAACCAGGATGCTGTAGTTGTACCTGGAGCCCAGCACCCTTTAACTAAGAACCCGGAGAAATGGCTTCCTAAGTTTGATCCCGATTCTAAACAGATAGAAGAAGACCATATTAAGAAATTTATGTTAGCCATCAGACTTCGTAATGTTAAACATGAAGATGTTGTCTGTAGGTTGTTCCCTTACACCTTTGAGGGTAATGTGTCCACTTGGTATTTTTCCCAACAACCTCACACCATAGGATCTTGGGAAAAGTTTGAGTCAATTTTCTTGGAAAAGTTCGGAGATGGCAAACCTCCGGAAGTCTTAGTCATGGACCTTTCGAATCTAAAAATGAATTCAAAAGAAAAAGTTAAAGATTTTAATCAAAGATTTTTTACCCTTAAAAATTGAATCCCTGCAGACTCCATGCCTGCAGAAAGTCTTGTAATAGCTTACTACACTAAAGCTCTACATCAAAGTATAGCTATTTGGGTTAAAAGATCTAAAAAGGCCACATTGTTAGAAGCCTTTGAAGAGGCTACTCAGATTGAAAAAGATATACTTAGTCTTAAGGACTCTTCTAGCAACGAAACTGAGACTGTTTCTTCTTCCAAGAAGAAGATTGAAATTCTCCCTAGACCCACACAAAACAAAATACAACCCGAAAACTCTGATTTGGAAAATTTAACTAAAGTTGTACAAAAATTGTCTAATCAAGTTATAGACTTAAAAAGGTCAACTGAAGAAGCTTCTTCGAGTAAAGGACCCTACAAACCTCCTTTCCGAAATCCCTTTCAAACAAACTGGCCTAACCCTAACCCTGAAGGCTTGAACCTAGAAAGTTTGCAATGTGCTCTCCAATCAATTCTAGGAGTCCAGGATGACTTGATCCCTCTTGATTTTCCTCAAGAGGAAGTCGAACAGGAAACCACTCAAGAAGAAGAGTCTTCTCCAAACATCTTTGGACACCTCTCAGATAGTATCTTTCAAGCTAACTTTGAGACTGTGCACCCTTACAACACTAGGAGCAAGACCGCAAACAAACCTCCTATCGAGAACACTACAACTTTACCTCCAAATCCATCTAAATCAGCAGAAATTAAACAGAGTAATGCTAGCCCCAAATTAGATTATGATGTTGTTGAGGATCTTAAAAAATTAAGGGCTAACATTTCCATTTATGAGTTGTTAAAATTTCCATTTTTGTTACAAAAGATGTTGCAAAATATTTCGGACAATAGCAAGAATGGTAATTCAAATGGTAGCAAGGTTGGACAAAACAAAGTGCCACAGAAGACTTCCACTAAAAGAAATTCTGATACTCAAGATAAAGGAAGCCTTCCTGTAACTCCTGTAAATAATGTAAATAACAATGTAAATAGTGTAAATAATTCAGATAAAGTTTTCGTAGAAAATGCGAGTAAGAAACCACAAGCAACAACTCTAAGTACTCGCAAGAACGTTCCTCCTTTTCTTTTAACTTTCGAAATCTTCAACAGAAATGTGCATAATTGTATGGTTGACTCATGAGCATCATCCAATGTGATGCCTTGGTTAGTCTGCCAAAAGATTAACGCCGAAGTAGAACCATCTTCTTTGAAAATAATACAACTTAATCGAACAGATGTAAAAGTTATGGGCGAATTGAAAAATGTATTGATTAGATTATCGTCTAACCCAAAGATTCATCAGTTTATTGATATAATTGTGGTGGATATTCCAGAAGTATATGGCATGTTTTTTAGTAGGGACTGGTCGGAGCAACTACATGGTTACTTCGCAACGGACTGGTCTCACTTATGGCTTCCATATAATGGTAAGCCCAACAAGATCAAGGTGAACCGTGAGCGTTACCTTAAGTTCACGGTAATAGACTTTAATGACCCCAATGAGCCATACACACCTTTGGCCGATTCACCTGAAGTCCAAGGGATGGACACCTACTTCGGAAATTTCATGGCTGAAATTTCACCTATCAACAATCCCAAACAACATTCCGAGATCTTAGCATATACACAACCAACAACTTCTATACAACAGTCCCATGAACCTGATGCAAATCCAATTTGGTCTTTATATTTTGACGGTTCCAAGTCTAAAGAAGGAGCTGGTGCAGGCTGCATCATCATTGATCCGGCAGGTAATAAAACATTATTGGCTTGTAGATTAGAATTTGAATGTACTAACAACGTTGCAGAATATGAGGCTTTGTTACAAGGTCTCAGAAAAGCCTTAGACATGCACATTCAAAATTTGATTGTATTCAGCGACTCTGAGATAGTGGTCAGGCAGGTGAGAAATTCCATACATTGTCTTACCCCACATCTAAAATGTTACCAGTCTAAGGTATGGAGTTTAATAAACAAATTTTCTACTTTTAATATAAATTCCATTCCTAGATCAAATAATGCTAAAGCAGATCTACTAGCTAATGTCGCCTCTAAACTTCTTCCTGTAGATGGTTTATCCCCGAGCGCATTCTCCGTGGAGCTATTGTTTCGACCATCTATTCTTGACAATATCACAAACTGGAGAGTATTTGATGATGATCAGAAGATCATCAACTTTCTGCACATGGAAGAAACCTTTCAAGGCGCCGTGATAGATGAACAAACGCATGACGACAATTTGCACGACTTTACGGTAATACCTAATCCGAAATCTCCTGAAGCTCTATCGGACATGGTAAATTTCATACCCAAATCTGTTGTTAGACTAGAAAAGTTTTATGATTTTGAAGATAAATTCAAAAAGACGATCAATTGCAAAACAAATAGTTCCTCATTGTCTTATGAAAAAGTTAATCTAGGAACTAGTGAAAATCCTCAATGTATCAATCTAGGCTTGGGATGTAGTAAACAAGAAAAAGCTGCTTTCGTCAAATTATTTAAAGAATTCAAGGATGTCTTTGCTTGGACTTATGACGATCTTAAAACGTTCGATCCTAATATTATACAGCATGTCATCCCGATGAAGCCCCAAACCTTGCCCTTCCAGCAGAAATTGAGGAAAATGCATCCTAAGTTAGAATCGACCGTACAAAAAGAACTGAATAAACTCCTTAGTGCTAAAATAATTTTTCCTATTAGACATACTCAATGGGTATCCAACCTCGTCCCAGTGTGGAAGAAAAATGGGGAAATTCGACTTTGTGTCGATTTCCGGAACCTGAACAAAGCGTTTGATAAAGATAATTATCCTATCCCTCCTATGGAACAGATACTTCAACAAGTATCTGGTTCCGAGAGGCTATCCTTACTGGATGGTTTCTCTGGATACAATCAAGTTTTAATGTCTCCGTCAGACCAGTTAAAAACTACCTTCCATACCCCATGGGGCACTTATGCTTATCGCAAAATGCCCTTTGGATTGATTAACGCCGGTGCTACCTTTCAGAGAGCAATGGATATTGCTTTTAGAGGCCTAATCAATCACTCCATAGTAGTCTACCTAGATGATGTTACCGTTTACTTTAAAAATAAAAATGATCATCTAGCTCACCTACGAGTTGTTCTGCTACGATGTCGTAAATACGACATCTCCTTGAACCCCAAGAAGTCCATATTTGCAGTGGAACAGGGTAAACTAATAGGTTTCATTGTGTCTAGTGATGGAATGATTATTGACCCCGAGAGGACCCAGGTCATTGCCAAACTTCCCCCACCTACCTCCAAGAAATCCATGCAGTCCTTCCTAGGACAGATCAATTTTGTGAGAAGATTTGTCCCCAGTTTCTCTGAAATGGTCAGACCTCTTCAGAATCTGATTAATAAGGACACCCAATATCACTGGGGACCCACTGAAAACCAAGATTTTAGCGATATAAAGAAGGCCATAATTGATGCTCCATCTCTCATGAGCCCTGATTTCTCCCAAGACTTTACACTTTATACTTTTGCCTCCGATCGTTCCTACGCCGCGGTCCTTACTCAGAAGAATTCTGAGAACCATGAAGTACCCATCGCCTTTATGAGCTCTACTTTCAAAGGTGCTGAACTTAACTACCCAGCGGTTGATCGGCAAGCCTACACTGTCTTCAAGGTAGTTAAGCATTTCCGGTCATATCTTTTGAAGTCAAGAACGAAGGTCATTGTCCCTTACCCTACCGTTAGGAACTTGTTAGTGCAAAAAGAGTTAGGAGAGAAAAGAGCCAACTGGGTCACCTCCTTGCAAGATTTTGACTTAGAGATAACCCCAGCACAAATCGTGAGAGGCCAAGGGTTGTGTAAATTGGTAGTTGATTCAGAAACTAAACAACAAGAAGATAATGACACGTCAGACCTAGAACAACACGATCAAAATCTGATTTGTTGCGCACAAAGCTTAGTGAGTCCCTGGTACGACGATATTAGACACTGTCTTCAACATGGATCAGCACCTCGTCATCTTGACCCTGCTAAGAGAAGAGCTTTGAGACTAAAGTCTGCCTCCTTTCATCTAGTTAACGATATACTGTTTCGTCAGAATTTTGATGGTGTACCGATGCGTTGTCTTGAAAAAGACGAAGCAGAGAAAGTCTTGCTTGAGTTGCATGCAGGCGAAGCTGGTGGTCACTTCGGTGGCGACACCACTGCTCATAAGGTTTTAAGAGCCGGCTATTACTAGCCGACACTCTTTAGAGACGCCCATGCCTTGTGCCGAAAATGTATTATTTTCCAGAAAGCATCAGGGCGGTTACAAAAACCAGCCTTCCCTTTGCAACCCGTCACAGTCGATTCTCCTTTCCAGCAATGGGGCCTTGATATCATTGGTCCTATTAACCCTCCATCCTCACAACAACACAAGTATATTGTGACAGCCACTGATTACTTTACTCGATGGTCTGAAGCCGCCGCGCTAAAAACGGTTAACACAAGTCAGGTGATTGCCTTTCTGAACTCAAATATCATCACCCGTTTCGACATCCCTGATTGTCTAGTCTTTGATAACGCTTCATACTTCTCCTCTCTTGAGATGAGTGACTTTTCCTTAGAAAAAGGAATAAAGCTTAAGTATTCCACGAGTTACTACCCCCAGGGTAATGGCTTGGCAGAATCAACCAACAAGAACTTGATCAAGATTATCAAGAGAACTGTGGCTGAAAATCACAAGAACTGGCACAATGCGCTACTGAATGCACTGTGGGCTGATAGGGTAACACCCAAAGCTGCTATAGGTAATTCTACCTTTTTCCTCGTTTATGGCAGAGAAGCCATTTTTCCACCTCATATTCTTCTTCCTTTGCTTCAATTGTCACAAAAAGTTCAAGAAGAAGAATGTCCCCCTTTAGAAAGTCGTATTAATACTTTGATGAAGTTAGAAGAAGTAAGAAACCAAGCTAAGCATAAGTTGAACCAACATCAACAACTGATTAAAAGTTGGTTCGATTCTAGTTCTACTTCCGATAGAAATTTTGAAGTAGGCGATCTCGTTTTAAAATGGGACAAACCACACGAAGGGAAAGGTGAACACACTAAATTTCAAAATTTGTGGCTTGGGCCATTTTTGATTGCTGAAAAGTTGGGTCCTAGTTCCTTTCGCTTGCAGAGTCTTGAAGGGCAACTTGACACCTACCCGGTGAATGGCCAAGCCCTGAAAAGATACTTTGCCTGATTTTTACCTTTGTATATTATGTAAATATCTCCTTTTGTTTTTATTTTTACCTTGTTTTCTGTTTGATTTTGATTTTGATTGATCAGTTTGGTGTGTTTCTGTGTTTTTGAAACCTATGCATGCCTGTACACTGAGCCATTCAGACATAGACCATAGAAAAATCTCTTTGCTGAAATAACTTCTGGAAGATTGTACAAACATCAGTGATTTATATTTCTGAAAATGATATTGGAAAATGTTGTTTGAAAGAAGTCTACTAATTTCAATCTCTAAGTGAAGTTTGTCGTGATCATCTTTATCTTTTTACCCTGTCCCTTTTCCGTAAAGGAATGACTCAACAAGGATGTCTCCCTGTCAAAGTAAGTTGTTTTAGAAATAAAACATTTCTGGAGCTAAATAAAGGACAGTGTTTAAAAAATTCTGATGAGGTCTAAAAAATATGAGAAAATATAAAGATTTTTCAGCGCCACCCCGCTCCAGCTATCTATAAAAGAAAAACAAAATAAAAAATAAAAATATTAAGAGTTGTGGGAAGTGTTTGTAAACCCGCCGGGATACTGAACAGGTCCGCTGGCAGCGGGGAAATGAAAGCATGGCGCCAAGACAACTTTGCCGGGGTACTGAACAGGCCTGCTGGTAGCGAAGCAATGTCGGGTAAATGAAAATCTGTAAAATTATAAGAAACCTCTTTGAAAAATCCTTTATTCTAATCTAGAACTTCTTGACAGGATAAAGACGTCCGAGTGGGTTAAATGGAAACCCTGTCGAGGCTATGGACGCTTGCTGGCAGCAGTGTCCATGCCAACAGTATTGAATATTTTATCATAAAATCATGACTTGCTGATCTTTAAGACTGTTATTAGTTTGCATTTTTTTTTTAAAAACATCGCTGGAAAAGATAGTTGATGATGATGTTAAGTACGATTTTATGGTTGTTGTTTTAAGTCAAATTTTTCTTTGCTGTCCTGATCTGAATTCTTTTCTTTTGACAGAGATAACTGCTTCTCCCAGCGTGTCGCCATTGTTGGCAGCCAATTCATTTTTTTAATTGCTCTAAAAAAGCTGCCTACACCTCTTGTCTTCTAAACGACAAAGTATCGTCGCATTGTGCTTCTAGACACTTGTCTCATTCTTGTGACAATTACAATTTGATTTCGACTCAGTTTTCACAACTGAAAGTGTGAAAACACCTCTCTCGTTGTCTGGACTGTCGTCGTCTTTTATTGATTTGCTGAAAAACACTTGACCATTGGTTTATCACATCACTGCAAAAGTTTCTTTCAAACCATATCCATTCACTTTAATTGCGCAACTTGATTTCTTTGATAAAGTATTGAAAATGTTAAGTTACGAGTTTTGTTTGATGTCATGAGGATCATAATTGATTTTGGTTTGATATACGATATAATTCTTATTGTTTTGAACTCTTAGCTTATCATTTTCATATGGTCATTGGTTGCAATGTTTTTACACTTTGATCATGCTAAAAACACATTGGCAATATCATAAGTTTGATTTCATATAAAATGGCAATGGTTTGAGTTTTGCAAAGGCGCATTGATCAACCTTTTCGATTTTTCGATTTTATGGTTTGAACCCTTGCTCGGTACATTGTTTTGTAAGTTTGATACTACATTGATCGATCATAGTTTTAAACTATGCATTGGCATGATTGAATTAACATGGGTTTAAAACGTTTGATTGACACGATGGATCGTTGGTTGATGTCATGTTAGATTAAACTTAACACTTGGCGCGTGATTATAACATATGGTGTTGGTTCTATTCCGGATGGATGGCACGTCGATATGATGATACACCTATTCGGTTGTCCGTAACATTTGGATTAAACGATTATGATGTTGGATGGAACAGCACTGTACTCAGTCATTAATCCACTACATGGCGGTGGTAATCCCACCACCTTCGCACGCATGCAGTTAATTTCGGCCTCTTTGAGCGCTGAGGCTGTTAAACCCTATCGTTTTTTGACCCTGTGCATTGTTTGTTCGTCCCAAACCCCACCATGCACAGAATCCATGGTTCCTGTCGTAAGGGCAAAGCCCAACGGGTGCCAAGCACTATTGATGTTTGATGGCGCGTATAGCGACCTGGAAGAATTCGGGTGGCTCGCTTTCATAAGGAAATTTGATGGTTACAACATCACTGTGGCTCGGCAATTTGCGTTATCGTTAGATGGTTGTCGAGCCAAAGTTGGAGATGTCTAGCTTGAAATCACTGAACAGTTCCTCGGCTTGGCAACCAGCCTGCCTGTCTCGGGACAAAAATGGTCGAAAAGTTGCAAGGTAGATGATGTTCCATGGACATTATTGTTCCAATCTCATACAGTGAACTCATGCGACAGAGGTTTGCCTGCAAAAATGTTGAAACCCCGCTGGTATGATCTCTTGATGATTATCAAACAATTTGTTACTTGTGAAGGCAGGTACGGATTCATTTTCTTGTTTCACCTGCGTTTATTGATGGTTTTTATTGGTTTCGAACTAAGTATGCCTCACTACCTGCATCGAAGTTTGTTCAAAATCGCTAAAAGGTACAAGCGTAGCCAAGATGATACCAGCCTCTTCCATTTGGGGTTGATTAAAATGATTTTGGTTTATGAATTAGGGTTGCGTCGTGATTCTTGGCATGATTTTCTCAGCCGTAATGGATTTGAAGAGTCTAACACTCCACAGGTCGATAAGCCCATGGTAATCGAAACCCAACATGTTCCCCCTGTACCTTATAACGTTTTTCTACCCAAACCTAAACCCGAGTCACCTACGAGTGTGCCTTTGGCTGTGACTAAACAGGTCGTAGTTGCTAAGCCTACAACCAACAAGACTAAAGCAAAGACTGGTGCTAATGCTAGAGACAAGAAAAATGCAAGGTTGATCTCTCGCATGGCGAGGAATAAATCTAAGCCCCCTGCCAAATCAGAGCCTATCATGGTCAGCGAAGACACTGATTCAGACATTGAACGTTTTCTCGCCAAAGAGTATCCTTACTCAGAGGGCTTGTGTGACAAACCTCCTTATGATTTTGTGAAGAATTTACCTCCTTGTCTACGGGATAACCCTGACTTCCCTGGCATTGAACCACCTCATGGAACCCTCGGTGAATCATCGAAACCCTCGACTGCTCAACCTGTTGCTCCACCTTGCGATCAGTGTGGGTTGTCGTTGGAGAGATACTACTTGGATGTCCCAAAGTTGCAATCCAAAATTCACAATTTGGAAAACCAAGTGGCGAAGCTCACTGGTCAGAATGCTAAGTTCCAACCCAACGACAAGAAGCAACGAACTACCGGTTTAGTCCTGTTCAAAAATGTCGAGTCTGCTACAGCAATTGTCAATTCAAAATTGACATAGCCTCAACAACTTCGCTGGTATATTTTCACTCATTTATATGGCACATTTTTAACTCTGTATACATTATCGATCTGCTCTGTTACATAAACATGCATTTCTGTACATAGCTTGTTTTAGTAAATCGAATTTTCGTGTTGGATTTGGTCCTGATTCTGTTAGTTACAATGTAGATTTGATTGTGTTAAATCTCTTGCAATCGAATGTTTTGTTGCATCTATTATAGGCAAGCTGTTTATATTTCGAATCTTGATGACACGATTTGTGCTATGATCTGAAGTGGTTATGAGACGCATGGTTATCTGTTGCAATTTTATTTACAAATCGCTTTGACCATTCTGGATATAGTTTCGATTTTGTTTGAAAAGGGTTTTTAAATTGATACAAATCGTTATAATTATTCGTCTGACAGCCAGTCAATTCGTTATGGTCGGTCGACCCTGTCCTGTTGTGAATCAGAACGACAGTGTATTTTTAGTTGCGAATGAATTTGTAAAACAAAATGATCTTGTCCTATAATTGGCTCACACCCGATTTTATGTGATTATCACCCAGCTTATGGTTATCATTGTTGTTGTTCGATCTTGACTATGTCACGCCCAACAAATGAAATCTATGGTGGTTTCGGTCAATACTGTTACGCATGCTTTGTTTTGATGTATATCGTAACAGCCTTCCCGTATGTGATCACAACAGAATGAATCTTGTGTTTTATTTCTACAGCATGTTGACTAAAATGACATGAGATATTGCTATAGTTGTGACAGATATTTAGTGTTCAAATGATATCGATTATAGTCAGGTTGTGGAAAATCTTTTTTGATGTGGTTAATATCCTATTCGATTATGGTCGTATTATGATTACGATTGCATCATATCTCATTTCATTCAATTCACTGTTTAAATTCGTTTAATTCAAAACAAATCTGTCAAGGTTTGACCGTGTTTTGTGGTAACTAGAAAACAGAGTCTATTTCAATCGCATCTATTTTGATTGTATTCTTGAAACAGTCTTGTAAGGATTTGGTTCAATTTTATGTCAATTAGAAAAACAGAGTATTCTTACTCTGTCCTGATTTACATTCGTTTTGATTTTGGTTTAATTTAAAGTTAAGGAATAATTGAATCATTAGTAATTAGTTTTGGATTTGATTTTATTTTGATTATATCTAGTCCTGTTTGCTATTTTTGACTAGCTACAGAATCAGATGATTCTGTAGCTAAGTCTGTAAAATCATTTTTTTATTGTTTTCTCAATAAAATATCCTTCTAATTTGATCTTTGTGTTCTATTACAGGCAAATTCGAATTGGCAATAGATATCATGAGCAGTTAGGGGATGATCTATAGATTTTAATTGCATTTTATTTTCTTAGTTTAGGAGATTGTGGGATATCTCCCAGATTGTGTAAAACTATTTTCTATTATTCACAAGGATGTTTTACCTTGTGAGAAACCTATATAAACCTATGGTTTTTGTAATAAGAGACATCCTCAGTTGTGGGAGAACAAGGATATGGAATTCTGATACAGACTAGAGCAGAATTGATGTTTTGTCATAGCTTTAGCTTCTCAATATATCACATTTTGTTTCAAGTTTGGTGTATCACTTTGTTTATGGTTTATGATTACTTTGGCTATCTAAATCACATTCAAATTATATAATTTTATTATTGTTATATATATCTTGTTTCTTCCAAATCGATAAAATACATAACAATTATTAATTCATTTTAGTGAATGATAGCTTTGTCTTCTTCATGAATTGAGTTGTTACATATAAGTTTTCTGCATAATAGGTTTCCCCTTATTGCATGAGTTTATGATCAGAAGATTGTTATGATTTTCTTTTATGTCTTGTTTGTCCTGTAACATACTTCGAGAAGCAGCATAGCTGATCGTTTCCGAAAAGCTTAAGGACTAAACGGTGTGAGTTTCCCTCCTCCAACCAGCTTAGAAGTCATCTTGCACATGGCAGACTTGGAGAGTTTCCAAGTCAATTAGTATTTAGTTTACTATTTTTATTAAGTAATTTAATATAGATAGAAGTTTCAGTAGATTTATATTAGATTGCTTTATTTCAGTAAAATACATTAGATTGTTTAATTTCAGTAGTTTATTTCTTTTGCATAAAATATAAAAATCATAAAAACATACCTTATTGTCTTAGGGCAGTAATCAATTGAGTTTTGCAGGTTTTAATTAAATATGTAGGTTGTTCATAGTGTATATTTGTGAATAAATTATATTACATCTGATTATTAGATAGTTGATTTGAGTAGATAGTATAGTTAGAATAATTAGCATTTAGTATATTAGTTTCTTTTCTTTGTTTTATTAGTTTCTAGTTTCCTTAGTTAGATTACTTAGCTCATATCATTTCTCTCTTTGGTTTCCCTAGGAGACCTTAGAGCGGCCAATGGAGCCGTTAAACTCATCAAGGTGGTCCATTCCAAACGGCTTGGGTTATTTAGACAACCCCGGACCAGTTCCACTCTCCCAGTTGACGGACGGTCAATTTCGCCCGTCAACAGTACGGTCTAGGGTTAGCCCTGCTACCCATTTGTCCATGTGATGTACCCCCTCCATGGCTTCCTTCAGACTTAGGAGACTTTTCTGGATTATACCTATTTTCACCATGGGATCCACCAACCTCTTTGTTTCCATATGTCTCAGGGTCTTTCCCCTGATGAGTCATCTGCATCAATAGTCAAGTTATCACAGTCTGGTTCTCATCAATATTCCTCAGATTCCCATCTACCTTCTTCAAGGTCTCATAGATTGTGGTTTTTCCCTTCTGGTTTGTCTCTTGGATTTCCTATAATTGATGGACCAGGTTGCTTTCTATAAGGTTTAGGATTTTATGAAATTCAGCTGCCAAGTAAGCCAAGCCCTATGGATCACGGTCATCTCCTGAACCAAATATTTTGGTTTCTATTTCACTGGTCTACTTCTTCCTTCTGCCCATAAATATACCATTGTACCTCTGCATGTGCTAATCCTCACAAATTTGAAGGATCAAAGATTTGATACCACTGTAATGTTCCCAAGCCAATTATTTTCTTGGAAACACTAACTAACCCCTGATTGGTTTGTTTAATTATTGTGATGCAGGTTGGCCATGAACATTTCGGCCTTAGGGTTTATTCAGTTATTCAACCACATATTATACAAGAGTCATTGCAATCATATGAAGGTCATCAACAATATACAAGATAGGAATCACAAACAACATCTGAACTTTATTATAAGAAATCAAGCACCTGATACAAATAGAGAAGAAGACCTGGAATAACTTCAGATGGCTTCAATATAATAATATATTTTCATACAAAATTCTCCCTAAGATACAAATCAAGCCGCCTAAAGGCTGCAATAGAAGATTAGCACTCAAATGAAAAACTAGGGTTTTAGCCTAACCCTCAAGCTGCTGGTACGACTTGTTGAAGACGATGTAGACCAAGGGTTTGGCCCTCCTAAAGATGAAGACCCCCAAATGCTGCTAAATTCCTCCCATGGATAGATCAAGGCAATAATATCCTCCTCCTGAAGTATGGGACATCAACACTGAATCTCCTCCTCAAACTGCAGAAACCCTAAACTGGTACATCCCTCCTGAAACCCTGAATATGGCCAATAATTCGGCCTAGCTGAATGAGGGCTATGAATCACCCGAAAATATCTATGATGATATATTGGGCAACCACAAACCCCTAAGAGAAGTTTCAAGGTCAAATCTGACCTATGGCCTTCTAGATCTGAAAAACACTGAATCGCCAAATCGTCCTTTTCCTCCTGAAAATGTCCCAACCTACAAACAAATGATAGGGACATGATCATTTCCCAAAGAATCCTCCAAACTAATGATCTAGGGCCTATAAGAAAAACCCTAATGTTGAAACCCTCCAAAGCTTCTTCAATAGGCTGGAACGAACTCTTCCTTATCAAATGGTGCCCCCCTGTTGGAAGCCTGTTGATGGGTGAAATTGACCATCTGTCAACTGGGAGAACGAGTATGGTCTGGGGTTGTCTAAGTAACCCAAGCCATTTGGTATAACTCGTTATGATTGGTTTAATGGCTCCGTTAGCCAATCTAAAAATCCTAAAAGAAACAAATTAAAAGAAAGAAATAATTATCTAATTACTAAACACTATATATATATATATATATATATATATATATATATATATATGTACATATGTATAATGTAACTGTTGTAGATATATTTAAGAAAAATATATTCAAATCTTACTTATGTACATGATTTACAAACTGCAAGTTTTAAACAAAACTTACAAAAATCAATGTGAAAAATGATTGCTTCTAGGAAGCAAATAAAGAGAGCACATAAAAATATTTTTTTGTTTTTCCTTTATAAATCTAAACTAATATGGAATTAAAAAATACAATGAAACATAAATGTGTGGATAGTCAAAAGTTGAACGATACATTCTAGTTTCAGTGATAAGTAAATGATAGAAAAATACAAAGGAGCTAACCTGTTAGTGAGTTAGTGAGGTGTATCTGAGCATCTGCATGAGTGGAGAACATCCAACTGCCCTGTCCAAGAGAGAAATATACAAGGAACCTTGTGACTGTTCTAAATAAAATTAAAACCTATATTAGCAACTTAGGTTTCAATGACAGAAGAGGAAACAAAAACATAAACCTGTGATCTCATAATTGCACATGATTACAGTAAGATAAATCTGAAAGTAATCTATGCATTTCATCATCCAATTAAAACTCAAAGATAAATCCTATCAATTTAATTGAAGATATGATCACAACATTTATATTTTGAGAAGCAAATTATAGATGGTATTTATAATATAACATCTTGCACATCACAGATCATTTAATCTAAAGATATCAGACCTATACATGTAGCAAGATTAACAAAACATAAATGACAACATTATAAACAAAGGGCTAAAGCCAAGATGCATAAATGTTGTTTCATTAAGTTCTAGAATCACTCGTCCATCTCTTGCTCTCAGCCAACATGATTTCATTACAAAAATATGGAGTATTTAAAGAGTTCATGTAATCTAAACATCCTATCTTCTAAGATAGGATCAGATCTCAAAAGGATCTAAATGTTACAAATATAGAGGGTCTAAAAACCACTCAATATCAAACTATATCTTCAAAATTATGAAATTTTTGTTTTGATTTACAAAATAAGCCAAAAGGGATGACTAATTAACTAAGTCTAGCATGCTCCATGTTATGAGATCACCACAAGATACATCCTATCCTGAAAGAAAAATGAAATGAGCAAATTAGATATTTATTTAACTAACATTTTCCAAACTTTATATGAGAATTGACTTGGCTATAGAATCTCACAATTCTGTAGCCAGTGTTATTATTAGCAATAGAAATCTAAATCAATCTAGATTAATTAGAAAAATAACAAAAGCATATTTTTTATGAAAACCAATCTTACCATCCAACTGATAACAAAATTCGAATCACAAAATCTCATAATTGATCACATCTTTGACACTGTCAACGTTTTTTATTATGATATTACCTGTCCTCTTCAAACGTTTTACTTGTCTTTGTGCATTGGTCTTGAGCTCACGGTTTTTATTTTCCAATGAGTCGTTTTGAGCCATGAGAGATTTGATCCTCTCTTGAAGGATAGGGATGTGTGTGTAGTACTGACCTATCCAATGTAAAGAAAATTCACAATGTACAAGAAGGGAAATCGATTGAGGGAAAGTATAATTGTGTGGTAAAACATCACTTCTACCCATTGTTGGCCTTTGACCGATTTTGATACATGTAAATTCCTTGTTGTCTTTCAAACACAGTAGCATATTATTCACATAATCAAATGGTTGATCTAGTTTGGAACAATTCAGATCTTCTTGTGTGAGAAACCTCTCGATGTTGGAGTCAGAATCCTCATGGATCTCGATCGATTCCATCGAGCTCACATGAGCTTTGGATTTATTTCGTAGACTCCGTGAAATAAGTCGGCCATGCCTCTTATTACGAAACCCTATTTCTTGAATTTTCTTTGGTTGTTTACGTGGTTGTTTGTTGTTGGCTTTTATAGTGGAATTAGGGCAAACAATTTGTTCATGCTCAGGAGCTTTAATAACCCTAGGACTAGCATCATGTTGCTCACATAAAGGATGATCGGGCGTAGCCTTTTCACAAGGGTTTTCACACAAGAAATATGGCCTGTCACTGGAGGGAATAAGATGCTTCTCTATCATTAGCTTATCCATTGCAGGAGTCTCTAGAGGGTTTACTGTAATGAAATCGTTATGAGCTACGAAACTGTCCCAATATTCACCAAGTGTTTTCAAATGATGAACTATCAATAATTTTATCAACCCATGGTGAAAAAGGCTTGAATCCAAACTATGTTTCTTATACCTATTTGCCATTTTATACAAAATTCTTAATAAATAAAATGACATGTTTAATTGGAAACCGATAAAATGCATGAGAAGTCTTATGTGGTAAAGGAAGATGAGGCCATAACGACCTTCACAAGTAACAAATTGCCTTAAAACTACCAATAAACCATGCCATATAATCTTCAACAGAGAGATCGACATACCTTTGTCACAACAATGAATATTTATGGAGGTGACGAATAGACTCCATGGTACCTCGTCCAACTTTGAGTTTTTAAACCATTTTTTACCAGTGAGGGGGAGGCTCGTTGCTTCACTCAGAAATTTTTCAGTGATCTCCAACTGGATATCACCCACCTTGGATCTGCATCCATCAAATGTGAGGGCAAATCTTTGGCCACTTGTGAGTTATAAGCTTGGAATTTCCTGATAAACACATCCCAGCCTAGACTCTTTAGATCCTCACGCATGGTTTAACCAGAAAGCAATGAAAGAAAACAAAATGAAAAGAACCAAAAACCAGAAAACAAAAATAAATCAAACCAGAAAAATTATGTACAAAGGCAGATCTTGAATTTATCAAGAAAAATACCTCTTGAGAGCTTGTCCATTCACCGAGAAGGTGTCTGGTTGTCCCTCAAAACTCTATAGGCAGAAGGAGTTGGGACCTAGTTTTTCAGAGATTATGAAAGGCCCCAACCATAGGTTTTGGAACTTGGTGTGTTCCCATTTTCCTTCGTGAGGTTTATCCCACTTGAGAACCAAATCTCCTACCTCAAAGTTTCTATCTGAAGCAGAGTTAGAATCAAACCAACCTTTCAAAATCTTTTGATGCTGATCCAGTCTCTCCCTGGCTTGTGCTCTTACTTATTCTAGTTTCAACAAGGCATTAATTTCACTTTCAAAAGGAGGGCAGTCCTCTTCCTGAACTTTCTGCCATAATTGCAGAGAGGGAAGCATAACATGAGGAGGGAGAATCACTTCTCTTCCGTAGATGAGAAAGAAAGGAGAATTACCAATAGAAGTTTTCGGAGTCACCCTATCATCCCAGAGTGCATTAAAAAGAACAATGTGCCAGTTCTTGTGGTTTTCATAAACTGTCCTCTTGATAATATTGATCAAATTTTTATTCGTTGATTATTCTAGGCCATTTCCTTGAGGGTAATAGATGGAAGAATACATAAGTTTGATCCCTTTCTCCAAAGAAAAATTACTCATATCGAGGGATGAAAAGTAAGAATCATTATCAAAAACCAAACATTCGGGAATGCCGAATCTAGTAATGATATTCGTATCAAGGAAAGATATCACCTGATTAGTGTTTACCACTTTCAGCGGTGCAGCCTCGGACCATATGGTAAAATAATTCATTGTTGTAATGATATATTTATGTTGTTGTGAAGAAGTGGGGTTAATTGGCCCAATGATGTCGAGACCCCACTGTTGAAAAGGTGAATCTACCAAAACAGGTTGCAAAGGGAATGTTGTCTCTTTTACTCATCCAGCAGCCTTTTGGCAGATTATGCATTTACGACATAACGCATGGGCATCTTTGAACAACGTGGGCCAATAGTAACCATCTCTTAATACCTTGTGAGTAGTGGTGTCTCCATGGAAATTCCCACTAGCTACACCTACATGTAGTTCATATAATACCTTCTCTACTTCATCTCTTTCCAAACAACGCATGAGAACATTATCAAAATTCTTATGGAATAATACATTATTTACCAACTGGAAAGGTGCAGATTTTAGTCCTAATGCTCTTCTCCTTTTTGGATTGAGATGGTGAGGAGCATAACCATGTGTTAAATAAAACTTAATATCATCAAACCAAGAATTCACAACAAATTGTGTACAATAGATCTAATTTTCACTACACTGATTTACATTTAAGACATTAATTTGACTCTGTCGTTCTTCAACTAAATCAGCCACTAGTTTGCATAGGCCTTGACCTCTGACAATTTGTGCAGGAGTTATTTCGAGGTCATACTCTTGTAATGATGTCATTCAGTTTTCTCATTTTTCACCCAATTCCTTTTGTAATAGCAAATTTCCAACAGCAGGATAAGGTACAATGACTTTAGTTCTGGATTTCAGCAAATATGATCAGAAATGTTTCACCACTTTGAAAACTGCATAAGCCTATTGATCTATAGATGGATAATTAATCTCTGCTCCTTTGAAATATGAGCTCATGAAGGCGATGGTGGTTTCATTTCTTTTAGAATTCTTTTGGGTCAACACAACAATATAAGATCGATCAGAGGTGAAAGTATAAAGAGTGAAATCTTATGAGAAATCAAGACTCATCAAGGAAGAGGCTTCCACTATGGATTTTTTGATGGAATCAAAGGCTTGATTTTCCCATGGTCCCCAATGATACTAAACATACTTTTTAATTAAATTCTACAATGGCCTTACCATTTCTGAGAAACTTGGGACGAACCTTTTGATAAAATTAATCTGGCCTAAAAAGGATTGCATAGATTTTTTGGAGGAGGGGGGAGGAAGTTTGGCAATGGATTGAGTTCTTTCAGGATCGATGATCATCCCTTAATTGGATACTATGAATCCGAGAAGTTTTCCTTGTTCCACTGCAAATATTGACTTCTTAGGGTTGAGAGATATGTCGTACTTGCGGCATCATTCGAGGACAACCCTAAGGTGAGACAAGTGATCTTTCTTGTTTTTGGAGAAAACAGTAACATCATCAAGATAGACCACTACATATTGATTTATGAGGCCACAAAAATAAATATACATTGCTCTTTGGAAAGTGGCCTCGGCCTTTATAAGCCCAAAAGGAATCTTCCTGTAGGCGTAAGTGCCCCATGGGGTACGAAAAGTGGTTTTTAATTGGTCTGGTGGAGACATGAGGACCTAGTTATATCCCAAAAAACCATCTAGCAGTGATAGTCTTTTGGAACCAGATACATGCTAAAGAATTTTTTCCATTGGAGGAATAGGATAATTGTCTTTGTCAGATGCTCAGTTCAAGTTACGAAAATCGACACATAGTCGAATTTCACCACTTTTCTTCCTTACAGGAACTAGTTTAGACACCCATTGTGTGTGTCTCACTAGGAAGATTATCTTTGCATTTAATAATTTATTTAGTTCTTTCTTGACAGTTGGTTCCAACTTAGGGTGCATCTTTCTCATCTTCTACTGAAAAGGTTGAGTCTGGGGTTTCATGGGGATGATATGTTGTATTATATTAGGGTCAATAGTTTTCAAATCATCGTATGTCTAGGCAGAGACATCCTTGAATTATTTAAACAGTTTTATAAAAGTGGATCGTTCTTGCTCGGAGCATCCCATTCCCAGATTGATATTTTTTGGATTATCTTTAGTCCCTAGATTCATCGTTTCATGAGACAAGGAAGAACTGTTCGTTTTACAATTTACCGACCTTTTGAATTTATCATGCAAATAATAAAACTTCTCTAGTCTTACCATGGATTTAGGAATAGAGTTTACCAGATCATATGTCGATTTGAGAGACCTAGGCTCTGATATTACTGTGAAATTGTGGATATTTTCATCGTGAGTGCCTTCATTGATAATTGCACCTTGGAAGGTGTCCTCCATATGAAAAAATATGATGATCTGTTGATCATCATCAAACACTCTCCAATTAGTGACGTTGTCTGGGATCGATGGTATGAACAATAACTCAATTGAAAATGAGTTTGAAGAAAGACCTTCTGCGGGAAAGAGTTTAGAAGCGACGTTAGCCAATAAGTTAGCCTCAAAATTACTTAATCTAGGAATGGAATTGATGTTAAATGCTGACAATTTGTGCATTAGATTACATACCTGAGTTTGGTAACTTTTGAGGTGTGGAAATAGGAAATGTATGGAATTTCTTACCTTCTTGACCACAATTTTTGAATCACCGAATACCATTAAGTTATTTGCGTCCATATCTACATCTTTCCTGAGTCCTTGCAAAAGTGCCTCATATTCGGCGGTGTTTTTTGTGCATTCAAACTCTAAGCGACAGGCGATGAAAGTTTTATTACCTACTGGGTCGATGAGTACACATCCTGCACCAGCTCCTTCTTTGTATTTGGATCCATCAAAGTAAAGTGACCATATCTGAGATTCGTCGGCAGTGTTTGGTACATTCAGTAAAGTTGTTGACTAAGTACATGTCATGAGCTCTGACTATTGTTTCGGATCGGTGATGGGGGAAGTTTTGACCATGAAGTTACCAAAGAAGATTTTCATTCCATGCATTTCAAGTGAATTAGTGGAATAAGTAAATGGTTCATTAGCTTCATTCAAATCCGTCACGATGTGCTTGAGGTAACGTTCATGGTTAATCCTAATTTTGTTTGGTTGTCCATTTTCTAGCAGCCATAAATGTGACCAATATGTTGCAAAGTAACCATGTAGTTGCTCAGACCAATGCTCAAAAATAAACCATAGACTTTAGGGATGTCAACAAAAATGATGTCAATAATCTGGTTAACTTTAGGATTATAAGATAACCTAACGAGCGCATTCTTTAGTTCACCAATTACCTTAACATTCGTCCGATCGAGATGAATAATTTTAAGACTAAAAGGACGAACTTCTGCGTTAATCTTTTGGAAAACAGACAAGGGCATCACATTTGATGATGCGTCGGAATCTACCATGCCATTATTTATATTTCTATTGAAAATTTCAAAAGTTAACAAGAAAGGTGGGACATTTTTGCGAGTATTAACAGTAGAATTCTGCTGATTTTTAGTTGTTATCCCTGAAATTACTTTATCTACATTTGATACAGTTTTTTCAGTGAGATCCCTTTTATCTGGGAGTTCAAGTGTTGTTTTAGAAGGGATATTTTAAGTTGTTTTAGAACTGATTTATGCAATTTTCTTGTTGTTCAGATTGTTGTTTTTACTATTTTATGCGATGTTCTGAAGCATTTTCTGTAGAAGAAGAGGGAATTTAAAAAGTTCATAAACAAAAATATTAGCCCTGAGTTTCTTTAGGTATTGAATCAAATCATACTCTAAAACTGGGGCTACTAAATTCTGTTTTGTTTCAACTTGTTTCAAATGTTTCGGAGGCACATCAGTACTCATTTCGGAAGAGGGTTTACTCTGTGTTTTTCTTCTGGTGTTGTAAGGATGGACAGTTTCAAAATTGGCTTGAAAAATATTGCTGGAAAAATGGCTGAAGACATTGGGAGATGACTCCTCTTCTTCAGATACTTCTTCTTCAACTACATCTTCATAATTCTCAGGGGGAACCAAGTTATCATGTGCTTCAAGGATAGTTTGCAGAGTGTATTGTAAGCTTTCAAAATTTACACCCTCAGGGGTTGGATTCGGTCGGTTGGGGGGAAAAGGTTTTCTGAAAGGAGGTTTATAACTTCCTTTGCTCGAGGATGCTTCTTCAGCTGATCTCTTTAAGTCTATGACTTAATTTGATAAATTTTGGACCACCTTTTGCAAACTTTCTAAGTTTAAATTTTCTGATTGGGTTTTGGTTTGGGGAGGCCTAGTAAGAATTTTTATTTTCTTCTTAGAATATGGGGTTATTTTTTCCTCACTACTAAGAATATCTTTCAAGCTCAAAATATATTTTTTGATTAGGATTTCCTCCTCAAAGGCTTCCAATAACGTAGACTTATTAGACCTTTTAACCCAAATTGATATATTATTGTGTAGAGCTTTAGTGTAATATGCCACAATAATGATTTCTGTGGGCATTGAATCAGTGGGGATTCGGTTTTTTAACGTGAGGAACATTTGGTTAAAATCTTTACTTTCTCTTTAGGGTTCATCTTTAAGCTAGAGATTTCCATGACTAAGACTTCAGGAGATTTATCATCCATGAACTTATCTAAGAAACAAGTTTTGAATCTGTCCCAAGATACAATGGTGTGAGGTTGTTGGGCGAAATATCATGTAGAGGCATTGCCCTCAAACATGTAAGGAAACATTCTACATACTATATCTTCATGTTCTACACTTCGGAGTCTAATGGCTAGCATGAATTTCTTTATGTGATCCTCGACAATTTTCTTAGAATTTGGATTGAACTTAGATAACCATTTCTCCAGGTGTTTTGGTAAAGGGTGTTGGGGTCAAGGTACAACGACAACATCTTGATTGAGCCATGGTCTGGCGGAATTGTTTTGGCTTTCCATGCGTGTAGGTGGTTTCGAAGGCTGAGATGGTTCATATGATGAATTTAATTCATCATATGACTCTCCTCTTGAAGAGGATGGAGATGAATGAGGTGGGGAAGGTGGAATACCAGATCCTCCAGCTCCAAGAATAGGTGTATCGATAGGATTGAAAGTATCGTCTCCTAGAGGGTTTACAAGAACACCAGTGCCTTCAAGTTGTTCTCTGATATCAAAGAAATATAAAGGTTGATTCAGTGGCCGACCAGGTTCTCTGATATGGGCCAAAGCACTGTGTGTCCTTAAAAGTGACTGACGAACAATTTCTTGTACATCGGACCCTTGAGGGTTTGGTGTTACTGGCTCAAAGAGAATCTAGAGATTTTCGTTAGAGGTAGTTTTTGTTTCATAAGTAACATTTTTTTCATAATGACTCTGTGTTACTATAGGGGAGCGAGTGTGTGGGGGAGGATTCTTGCGACTTCCACGTGCCATCAATTGTATTCAGGCCCTCCTTCTAGCACCATTTTTTGATGGGTCAAATTGACCATCTGTCAACTGGGAGAACAATTCTGGTCTGGGGTTGTCTAAGTAACCCAATCCGTTTGGTATAACTCGTTCTAATGGGTTTAATGGCTCCGTTAGCCAATCTAAAAATCCTAAAAGAAACAAAATAAAAGAAAGAAATAACTATATAATTACTAAACACTATATATATATATATGTACATATGTATAATGTAACTATTGTAGATATATTTAAGAAAAAGATATACAAATCTTACTTATGTACATGATTTACAAACTGCAAGTTTTAAACAAAACCTACGAAAATCAATGTGAAAAATGATTTCTTCTAGGAAGAAGATAAAGAAAGAACATAAAAATATTTTTTTGTTTTTCCTTTATAAATATAAACTAATATGGAATTAAAAAATACAATGAAACATAAACATGTGGATAGTCAAAATCTGAACCATACATTCTAGTTTCAGTGATAGTTAAATGAAAAAAAAAATACAAAGGAGCTAACCTATTAGTGAGTTAGTGAGTTGTATCCGAGCATCTGCATGAGTGGAGAACATCCAACTGCCCTATCCAAGAGAGAAATCTACAAGGAACCTTGCGATTGGTCTAAATAAACTTAAAACCTGTATTAACAGCTTAGGTTTCAATGACAGAAGAGGAAACACAAACATAAACATGTGATGTCATAATTACACATGATTGCAGTAAGATAAATCTGAAATTAATCTATGCATTTCATCATCCGATTAAAACTCAAAGATAAATCCTATCAATTTAATTGAAGATATGATCACAACATTTATATTTTGAGAAGAAAATTATAGATGGTATTTATAATATAACATCCTACACATCACAGATCATTTAATCTAAAGATATCATACCTATACATGTAGAAAGATTAAAAAAACATAAATGACAACATTATAAACAAAAGGCTAAAGCCAAGATGCAGAAATGTTGTTTCATTAAGTTCTGGAATCACTCGTCCATCTTTTTCTCTCAGTCGAGATGATTTCATTACAAAAATATGGAGTATTTAAAGAGTTCATGTAAGATAAACATCATATCTTCTAAGATAGGATCATATCTCAAAAGGATCTAAAAGTTACAAAGATAGAGGGTCTAAAAACCACTCAATATCAAACTATATCTTCAAAATTATGAAAGTCTTTTATTTTATTTACAAAATAAGCCAAAAGGGTTGGATAATTAACTAAGTCCAACATGCTCCATCTTATGAGATCACTACAAGATACATCCTATCCTAAAAGAAAAATGAAATGAACAAATTAGATATTTATTTAACTAACATTTTCCAAACTTTATATGAGAATTGACTTGGCTACAGAATCTCACGATTCTATAGCTAGTGTTATTATTAGAAACAAAAATCTAAATCAATCTAGACTAATTAGAAAAATAACAAAAAACCTAATTTTGATGAAAACCAATCTTACCATCCAACTGATAACAAAATTCGAATCACAAAATCTCATAATTGATCACATCTTTGACACTATTAGTGTTTTTTATTATGATATTTCATGTCCTCTTTAAACGTTTTACTTGTCTTTGTGCATTGGTCTTGAGCTCATGATTTTCATTTTCCAATGAGTCATTTTGAGCCACGACAGATTTGATCCTCACTTGAAGGATAGGGATGTATGTGTAGTACTGACCTATACAATGTAAACAAACTTCACAATGTACAACAGGGGAAATCGGTTGAGGGAAACTATAATTGTGTGGTAAAAGATCATTGCTACCCACTGTCGGCCTTTGACCGATTTTGATACCTTGTTGTCTTCCAAACACAGTGGCAGATTATTCACATAATTAAATGGTTGATCTGGTTTGGAACAATTCGGATCTTCTTGTGCCAAAAACCTCTTGATGTTGAAGTCAGAATCCTCATGGATCTCGATCAATTCGATTGAGCTCACATGAGCTTTGGATTTATTTCACAGACTCCGTGAAATAAGTCAGCCATGCCTCTTATTACGAAACCCTATTTCTTGAATTTTCTTTGGTTTTTTGCGTGGGTGTTTGTTGTTGGTTTTTACAGTGGAATTAGGGAAAACAATTTGTTCATACTCAGGAGCTTTAATAATCCTAGGAATAGAATCATGTTTCTCGCATAAAGGTTGATCGAGCGTAGCCTTCTCACAAGGGTTTTCACACAAGAAATTTGGCCTATCATTGGAGGTAATAAGAGGCCTATCTATCATCAGCTTATCCATTACAAGAGTCTCTAGAGGGTTTATTGTAATGAAACCATTACAGGCTACGAAACTGTCCCAATATTCACTGAGAATTTTCAAATGATGAAATATTAATAATTTTATCAACCCATGATGAAAAAGGGTTGAATCCAAAATCTGTTTCTTATACCTCTTTTCCATTTTATACAAACTTCTTAATAAGTAAAACGAAATGTCTAATTGGAAACTGATAAAATGCATGAGCAGTCTTATGTGGTAAAGGAAGACGAGGCCATAACGACCTTCACAAGTAACAAATTTCCTTAAAACTGCTAATAAACCATGCCATCTAATCTTCAACAGAGAGATCGACATACCTTTGTCACAACAATGAATATTTCTAGAGGTGACGAGTAGACTCTATGGTACCTCATCCAACTTTGAGTTTTTAAACCACTTTTTACTAGTGAGGGGGAGACTTGTTGCTTCACTCATAAATGTTTCGGTGATCTTCAAATGGATATCACCCACCTTGGCTCTGTATCCATCAAATGTGAGGGCGGAATCTTTGGCCACTTGTGAGTTATAACCCTTGATTTCCTAATAAACACATCCCAGCCTAGACTCTTCAGATCCTCACTCGCATCATCATACAACAACAAAGTTTGGGAGGCATTTGGCTCAATTCGGACGATATGGGCCATAAGGGTTTGAACAGACAGTCACGAAGGTGACCAGAACTTGTTGGTGGGCTTAAGAGGTAGCAACAACAAGGGAACATCTGAGCCAAAAACAAAGGAGTAAAACTGTCAGTCACCCTAGCGTGACCATAATGTGAGCATAAGGATTTTACACACGAAATTCAAGCAGTTATGGTGATGAACGTTTTGGAAACAGAGCATAATACTAGACCTCGATCTGTCATGAGAGACTTGTCACTTGAAAATGCCAGCTGAAAATGAGGTACAAGGTATGATCGTAGTGTGTTTAATTTCCATGACAAGAAATGAGTATCCTTTTCTTAGGAGATGATGCTTTTTTTTTTAAATCCAAATGTAAATCAAAAGTTTAAAAACAAAGTTGATTTACCAAGAAATCCCAATAAATCAAGCCTATAGTCCATATGTTGATCGATTCTTGGTATAAAAAGGATCCAAAACATAATCTTACAATCCCTCAAAATAATTTTTTCATTGATATATGATAAGCTCAAAGAAAAATAAAATTCATTAAAAGAGGTGTAAGCACATTGATCCTTGAAAGACCAAGCCTTAGATGAATTGCAATATGATTTAAAGTTTTATTGCTTCATTCATGCTTTCAGTAATGAATGAAGCACGAAAATGCAAGATAAAAATAAGTTGGAAAAATCAAAACACCCTTTTTACAACTGAATAGTCACCTTCAAAGAGAAATATTTATAGGATGAGGCGTAGGTAGCTACAGGAATTGTCATTTGTCACTTTAAAAAGAAAAATTATGTAGGGCTTCCAACAAAGCCCTAACTAGTATGGCCCTGTTGATCCAACTAGTATGGCCTTGCTAATCCTCATGAATCGTTGATGGTTGTAGAATGGTGTGGGTGGAGTATTTCATCCTCGAGACCAAGCTTGGAACAAGTGAGTGGAATATTTCACCACTGAGTTGTTCACTAGGATTTGTAATATCAAAACCCTCAAAACTATATGCTCAAGAGAATCAACAAGCAATATCAAATATCCAAGATGATTTGAGAGGTGTGCCCTAGCCTTCTCTTTATAATTATTTTTATGTTTCCTTGTTGAGTTAATTTAACCCCTAGGGCTAACTCCTAACTCAACCTCCAACGCTTCTATTCCTTCATTAAGTTATATTTTTAACTCATTTTACCTTTTCACTAAGTCAACTTAAGAATATAACATTAGTTTGGTTGAATTTTCCCCTCTGTCTGAGACTATGGCCTAGTGGGGATGCCTAGATCACTAAGTCTTCCCAAACCTCTTCATTAAGAGGTGGGGGATATTAAAAATTGTAGATAAGAGTGCTAGGTGTGTTTGTTCTTGTGAACAGATTCTTCTTCTAGTCTCAACTCCTGCATCTTTGTTTCCGATAATCTAATATGAAGGATGGTTCTTCTGTACTCATCTACTAGGTGTATTTGGAGATAGTTTCTAAACTTTCTCTTCTATTTCTGTTGGATTATCTTCATCTTCCTCTTCTACTTATTTTTCATCTTCTTCTTCTTCTTTGAAAGGTTGTTCCATTGATTCATTTTCTTCTTCCTCTGATTCTGGTCTACCTGTTTCATCATTTGTTATGTTGATGCTTTCCACAACTTTTTTCAATCTCATATTATAACACTTGTATGCTTTCCTTGTACTTGAGTAACCAAAAAGTACTCATTTGTCCACACAAGAGTCAAAATTTCCCATTCTTCCATCTTCTCTTTTGATGTAGCATTTGCTTCCAAAAACTCTGAAGTGCTTCACATTTGTTGGTCTTCCTTTCCATAGCTCGTAGGGAGTTTTGTCAGTGTTTTTTATGAGCATTTCCTTGTTTTGAATGTGACCTATTGTATGCATTTCTTGTGTCCAAAATATATATGTCAATTTGGAATCCATTAGCATTGTTCGAGCCATTTTCTGTACTATCATGTTCTTTCTTTCAACAAATCCATTCTGTTGAGGTGTCCTAGCAACGGAGAATTGCCTTTTTATTCCATGACTGCTGCAATAGTCCATAAATTCCATTGAAGTGAACTCTCCTCCATTATCAGATATCAAGCATTTTATTTTTGAATCCGTTTCATTTTCAACCATTTCCTTGTAGATCTTAAAGTTTTCAAAATCTTCTAACTTATTCTTGAGAAAGCAAATTGCAGTCATTCTTGTATAATAATCAACTAATAACATAAAGTATTTCTCATCTTTTAGACCCTTTGTTGTAGTTGGTCCAACTAGATCAGTGTGCACAATTTCCAATGGTCTTGTCGTTGAATATTCCTTTGATTTGAACCTGGTCTTTGTTTGCTTTCCTTGTTGACAATGCTTGCATAAAGTGTTGGATGGTTTCGTGATATGGGTAATTTATTTGACTACTTCTCTTTTGTTGAATTTGACAAGGTTATCAAAATGTGTGTGACCCATTCTTTTTTGCCATAGACAACTTTCATATTCTTTTCCTAGACAACACTTTTCATTTCTAATTTCACTTAACACAAATATGTTGCTGGAAGTTCTTACATTTGTAGCAATCATTTTTCTTAAAAAATATTTTCTTATCTCGCACTTTTGTGAATTGAAAGTAACTTTATGAACTTGGTCACACATTTGACTCATACTTAGAAGATTATGTTTCATATCTTCTGCTAGTAGAACATTTTTTTCCTGTGTATTCTTGTTCCCAATTCTGACTGTGCCTTTTCCAATGATTTTAGTTGAATCATCATTTCTGAAGGAGACTGATCCATCTCTTTCCTTTCTTAATGTAAGAAACATGTCTCTATCACCTGTCATGTGTTTTGAACAACCACTATCAACATACCAACCATGTTTCTTCTGCTTAGATTTATAGAGCGAGTGTGCATTTTTCATTGCTATATTGATTCTACTTTCTTATCCATGTCATTTTCTGAGGTTCCTGTCTGTGACTGTTGTTATTTTGTTGTGGTTCTCTAGGAGGGACTGTCATTCTACAATCTTTGGCCATGTGTCCAAATTTTTTACATTTGTAACATTCCACTTCAGTGCTCAAAGATTCAAACCTGTTGCAACTTCTTCTCTGTGTTTCACTAGGCCTTCTTGGATAACCCTTTTGTGTATGACTATCAAAGTTGTTTATGTTCCTATTGTTAGCTCTACAATTCACATCTTTATGTCCAAAATTATTACATGCATAACATAAACCAAAAAATATAGTTTGATACCTAGGAGTTGAAGATATTCTGAAAGGAGGTTCTCTTATGAATCATTTTTCTTCTTGAGGCCTATCTGTCCCTTGTTGATTCTGAAATATGAATCTTCTTGGTGGAGGAGTGTCCCTATAATATTCATTGTATATATTCATATACCCTTTGATTGTTTATGAATATCTTTTTGGATATGTTTCTTGCTCTGTTGTTTTGGATATTGATCCCTTTTTTATCTGATTGTATCCAAGTCCGGACTTTTCAAGATGAGATTTTTTACTGCTTATAATGTCATCCAAAACTTTTGAGCTATTCTACATATTTTTCTCTTGAATGTCCTTTCTTAATGTGACAATCTCTGATTCCAAATTTACAATGTTCCTGTCCTTTTATTTTAGTTTTTCTTTGAGTGGTTCTTCAATTCTTTTATCTTCTTCTATTTGAACCTTCAAATTTGTGATCATTTGTTCTAGTTCTTGAGTATCTTCTTTATTGTCTAGTTCTGCTTGTTGTTTATTGTTTTTCTTCTTTTCTCTTCTGATAACTTCTATGACACACATCAATTCTTCTCAGTAGTCAAATTCTGCCTCTTCAATTTCTTCTTCGACTTCTTCATATTCTTCTTCGGCTTATTCATATTCTTCTTCAGAGTCTTCTTCATCAGAGTCTTCTACTTCCATGAATAGAACTCTTCATATCTCACTGTCACTGACTTCAACTTCATCTGATGATGAGATGTCTTCTTTGGTGCATAATCTTTTCTTGAAAACTTTATTTGTAGTTATTTTTCCTTTATATGTTTGTTTTCCTTTTGAGTAACCTTCATCATTTCTCTTTTTATTATGAGGACATTTGTTAGCAAAATGACCAATACCATCACAATTAAAACAAATTAAAGGAATCTTACCTCTATACCTATCGTCAGTTCCCTTGTTCAGTCTTTTGACAAAGTTGGTCACTTCTTCATTATCTTCTGAGATGTCACTGTTGTTGTTATGTTCTTCTTGTTTCTTTTCCTTTTTATTTGATATTTTGGATGCTTTGAAGGCTGCTTCTTTTACATCTGGATTTTCTTGTTCAGTTCTCATTTCATATGCTATGAAGATTCCATGCAGTTCATCCATGCTTATTTAGTTTAGATATGATATTTCTTCTAGTGTTGATATCTTAGGGTCAAATCTCATAGAAAGAGATCTTAGTACCTTTTGAACAATTACAGATTCTTCAATTTCTTCTCCCAATCCTATGATTGCATTCACTGTTTCATCGACTCGTAAGAAATAGGCTACAATATTCTCATCTTCCTTCATCTTTAGTTTTTTGAACTAACCTCTATAAGTTTGAAGCTTTGATGCTTTGACTTTTGAACCTCATTCATAAATATTTCGAAGCTTGTCCCAAATATCTTTAGAGGATTTACAATGTGAAACTTTGGTGAATATCGTTTCAATGATACCATTCAAAAGTGCATTTGTGGATTTGGAATTATTTTGACCGATTTTCACTGCTTTGTCATTTTTTGGTGGAACTGCTAGTGTTGTGTATGCATCTACAATTGATTGCCAAATTTCAAATCCATGTGCCTGTATATATGTCTTCATACTTATGCTCCAAAAATCATACTTATGTCCATAAAACTGTGGTATTCCATTTTTATAAGTTGTTTCTCTCCATGATCTACCTTT
>ML788655.1:635756-652475 GCA_009831015.1 Picea engelmannii
GGGTGAATCAATAATAGAGAAGTAATAATCTTTTTTAACTAAATAATACAAGTGTTATATCAATGTAGAATTATCATCCAATAATGAGCAATGAACAAATGAACAATCATACACATACACAATACACCAGTGTTTTATGTGGAAACCCAAAGCGAGAGAAAACCATAGAATGCTTTTTCTTATATGTCTTGAATAATTACATTCATTGGAAGCACCAGATTCCTTTATTTTCTAGCTGCAACTGGAAGGAGGCTCCAACCCCCTAGTTTCTCAGGCTACAACCTGAGGGAAGCTCCAACTTCCCAATTCTCTGGCTACAACCAGAAGGAGGCTACAACCCCCTATGTTCTCCAACTACAACTGGAAGGTGGCTACAGCCACATGTCCTTGCCCCGTCCAACCGCCCTGAAATATAAGTACAATGATGTAACCACTTCCACACTATCACTGTTAGATATACTGTTGTAAACATGTACCAATAAACCTGAACCATGGATCAACCATGCATCAGTCTGTACCTCAACCTGTAATCAACATGTACCATAAACAAGTGCATCAACCATGCACCAACCTGTACAATAAACAAGTGCATCCAACCTTGTCCCAAGTATGTATCAATCATGTGTCAAGTACTCATCAACTATGACTCATCAATATGTACCAACATCATCAACTATACACCTCATGTATGTGCCAACTCATCCACTACTTGTCTCAACCATGTACCCAACATACACCTCAACCAAAATCCCTCATAAATTTCATCATCCAAATATGATTTGTAACTCTATAATATACCTATTGTATATGATTACATACCTACAAACCTTCTTTAACTTTAATAACAAGAGACTAGCATTTTCATCAAATTTTTCTTTAGTCTCACATGACTAGTTTTGGATTAGTCAACAACCCTAACTTGAAATAATCATAACTATGTACATGTAATGAATAAAGATATGAAAATGATAAAAAAAAATCTTCAGTGTGTCTTATGCAATTCCTCCAGGTGTCACTACTTGGAACCTCTCCGAAAAGGAGTTATAGAAAAAATGGCATACCTTTCTGAATTATGGCTTATTCTAGAGAGTGACCTTGTATAGCATGCCCCACGCGAAATATTTGTTGAATGGATACGAAACTATTGCACAAAATACTAAATAATGTACTCTAACCAACAGATTTTGTCTTACTAAATTTGAATCTGTTATAAAGAAGTTATGACTTTTTTTTATCTAAAACACTTGTTTTATACTAGTTTCAGGACTATCCACAAACCCTATTTTCCACGAAGTGTAAATCCAACAATACAACTAACCACAAGATGAATTTTTTACCAAAGATACTTGGATATATTTCCTAAATGAAATATCAATTTAAAGGTCTGAATCATTCTAGAAAAAAAAATAGTACAAAAATGGTGAGAAGACCTGTAAATAACATACCTTAGAAAGCATCATCAAAAGAATTTATCCTCCCTTGAATTCCATCCTTATTTTCTTCACCTTCCCTCTAAAATTAGGCTTATATGTCCTTTGGTTACCTCAGAAACCTATAGATATTCAATATGCTCAAGTGTGTTATAAAATGAGAGAGCATTGCCTCTTATTTATACTCTCCAAGTAGCTTCCTTAAAAACATCTTCTAGGTCACTTTGTCCACTTTCCTTATTTTAGGGTTAACCCACTTCTAATTTCTACATTAAATTTATTATTTAAATAATTTATTTTGTATTAAATTTGAATTATAGTACACTCATCACTTCACTTTATTATTTACCTTCTGAAAAATCTTAAACCACTTTGACTACTTTGACCTTTTGGGGCTTCTAGATGACATATGAGGGTCCTCCAACTTCGTAAGGCCATAACTCTCAAAGCATGAGGAGTTATGTGATATTCCACATACCACCAGAAATAGAATGACGTGTAATATACATATAGAATAGTATTACCTGCAAATATATCAAAACTCATATCATTATACATCAAACAATCTTAGGTCCATTACCCAAACCTCGGTTCTCCAACTTCTCATGGCCATAACTCTCTAACCGTGAGGAGTTAATTGATGTTACACATACCACCGAAACTGGGATGACAAGAACTATCCATATAGGACAGTTTCACTAAAACTTTCATTGACCTTCATCTCATTATTTCACAAATAATCATGGGTTATCTAACCATACTTCTAGTATAACTCAATCCGCAAAGCGTCTTCCCGTGAGGGCTTCCACCATAAGGGGACCACTTTGGAGTTCATCCATTTGTAATTATTATCAACCATGACAAGAAAATAATGAGTCATCTTTACATCAAAAAAACTTGGTTCCATTACCCAAACCTTTGTGCTATCGGGATTTCTTCAAGGGTTGAAATCAATGACAACCAACCTTAATCAACAAACTAAACATTAGGATTGGACAGAAAGAGAATGATGATGAAAAAATAGCCAGGTATATCAATGGGATGAGATATGATATACAAGAGGAAATCATTATTATGTATGTTAGTAAAGTTGAGGATGGTTATCAAGCAGCCTTGAAAGATGAAGAGAAATTGGCCAGAAAACAAAGCCAACGAAATAGAGGAGGAAATTCAAGCAGAGGTAAGGGAACTAGTAGAGAGAAGTTTCAGAAACCAATGCATGAAGCTGGAAAGTAGCATAATCACCCTAAGAAAGGTGGAAGTTCTAAGGAAGGACAACATGGAGGAAGAAGCACTTTTCCTAGAGGAAGAAGAAGAGCCATAGGAGGTGAAGTTATATGTTATGCATGTGGAAAGATAGGGCATGTGTCTTGGGAATGCCCAGAAAGGAAGAAAGACACTAAAGGAGGAGAAGCACACATTTTTGAAGCACAGAAGGATGTGGAAGAATAAGAAGTAGAAGGAGGAAAGAACCTCATGATGAGAAAAGTTCTTCTCAAGCCAGAGAAAGAGGTAGAGGAACCAGTTCAGCAGACAAGTATGTTCATAATTGCTTGCAATATGAAAGACATAGTTTGCATGGTGATCATAGACAATGGGAGAACTGAAAATATAGTATCCATGGAGATGGTGGAGAAACTGGAGTTGAAGACAACTACAGATCCAAACCCATACAAGGTATCATGGTTGCATAAAGGACATCAAGTAATAATAAGTCAACAATGTCAAGTTGAATTTAAAATAGAAGGTTATAGGGATTAAATATTATGTGATGTAATTCCTATGGATGTCTGTCATATTTTATTGGGGAGACCATGGAAGTTTGAAAAAAAAGTTATTAATTATGGGAGGAAGAATACTTATACCCTAGAAAATAATGGTAGGATACATATGTTGTTGCCAGTAGAAGAAAAAAGAGAAAAAGAGGGAGGCTAGTTCAAGTATACTTCTCATGAGTCGAAAGGAACTCTTGAATTAAGTCACGAAGGAGAAGACAATGCAGTTTTATATACTGAGGAAGCCCAGGGATATCCTTTCAAATACTTCTGTGGAGAATTTACTTGAAGAAATCCAGGAACTGTTAGAAAACTTTGTTGACATAGTAGTGGATGAATTACCTCACTCATTTCCACCCATTATGAGTATAAGCCATCATATTGACCTTATTCCAGGACCTAGTTTACCAAACGAAGCAGCTTATAGATTGACACCTAGAGAGAATGAGGAAGTCAAAAATAAAGTCCAAAAGTTGTTGGATAAAGGTTTAGTCAAGGAAAGCCTAAGCCCATGCACAGTACCAACTTTGTTGAGTCCAAATAAGGATGGAGGATGGAGAATGTGTACAGATTCCAAAGCCATCAATAAGATCACCATTAGGTATAGATTCTCTTTACCCAGGATGGATGATTTTATGGATTGTTTGAGTGGAGAAAGTTATTTTTCTAAGATATACTTGAAGAGTGGATATCATCAAATAAGGATGAGAGAGGGAGATGAATGGAAGACAACATTCAAGACAAACGAACGTTTGTTTGAATGGTTGGTCATGCCATTTGGGTTGACAAATGCCCCAACCACATTTATGATATTAATGAATGAATTATTGAAAGAATTCATAGGATAATTTGTCATAATGTATCTGGATGACATAATAATCTTCAGTAAGACAAAGGCAAAACACTTAAAACATTTGGCATCGATGATAATAAGGCTACAACAAGAAAACTTACTGATAAATTTGAAGAAAAGATCTTTTATGAAGACATAACTCATATACTTGGGTTTTGTGATCTCTTCAAATGAATTGAAAATGGATCCAAAAAAGGTGAGAGAAATCAAAGAATGTCTATCTCCAAGAAGCATATTTGAAGTAATAAGTTTTCATGGGTTAGCAAGTTTTTATAGAAAAATTATCAGCAATTTCAGTGGTATATGTACACCCATGTTGGACACTGTGAAGAAGAAACACAAGTATTTTAATTGGAAAGAGGAAGATAAAAAGGGTTTCAAAGTGTTGAGGGGGAATATCATGGAACAACCAATTATAGTCTTACCAAATTTTGGAAAAACATTTCAAGTGAGATGTGATGCAAGTGGAGTAGCTATTAGAGCAGTCTTGAGTCAGGATAATAGGCCAGTTGCTTATTTCAGTGAGAAGATGAATGACACAAAGAAGAAGTATTCCACATATGACAAAGAATTTTATGCAATGATTCAAGCTTTGAAGAAGTGGAGACACTATCTAATTCCTAAAGAGTTTGTCTTGTACAGTGATAATCAAGATTTGCATTTTATTACTAGGCAAGAAAAATTGAATAAGAGACATGCTAAATGGGTAGAATTTATGTAGAATTTTACTTTTGTTATTAAAAATATTGATAGAACTACTAACAAAGTTGAATATGCTTTGAGCAAGAGGAGTTTAATTGTATAGGAATTCCAAGGGGAGACCTTAGGGTTTGAACACCTCAAGGAAATGTATCGAGAAGATCCATATTTTAAGGAAGCTTATGAGGCATGTAAGAATCCTTTGTTCGGAGATAGAAGCCCATGGACAAAACATTTGACCTAGAATGGTTATTGTTCAAAGGGATCCAACTATGCATAATAAGATGCTCAATGAGAGATAACCTATTGAAAGAGAAACACAGTGGAGGTTTAGCTAGAGATTTTGGTCATGATAAGACATTTGCACAGTTGATCAATTCATATTATTGGCCGAGCATAAGGACAAAGGTGAAAATTTTGTGAACAAATGCAGAATTTTCCAGTATGCAAAAGGAAGACAACAGAACAGTGGTTTGTATCAGCCATTACCAATTCCAGAAAGGTCATGGGATGCAATCAATATGGATTTTGTATTGGGATTGCCTAGAACCCAGAAATGGAGTGATTCCATATTTTTTGTTGTGGACAAATTTTCAAAGATGGTGCATTTCATACCATGCCAAAAGATAAACGATGCTACACACATAGCCAATTTTTTTCCAGAGAAGTGGTGAGACTACATGGGTTGCCTAAGAGCATAGTATCAGATAGAGACACAAAATTTGCAAGACACTTTTGGATAACTCTATGGAAGAGGTTGGGGACAAACTTGTCCTTTAGTTCATCATATCACCCTCAGACAGAAGGACAGTCTGAAGTAGTAAACAAGAGTCTAGGAAACATGTTAATAAGTTTAGTCATTGAACAAGGTCGTTAATGGGATCAGATTCTGGCACAAGCAGAATTCAAATTTAACAATTCAATGAACATAAGCACTGGAAAAGTCCATTTGAAAGCTTGTATGGTATACAACGAAGAGGGATTACAGAGTTGAGATATCTGAACCAAGATGAATTCAGAAGTGTTGGCGCAAAATATTTTTCAACAAAAATATAGAAACTCCATCACAGAGTCAGAGAGAAGCTACATGACAACAACCTAAAATATAAGAACCAAGTTGATCAGAAGAGGAGAGAAGTTCAATTCGAAGTAGGAGATGAATTTTTAACTCATTTGAGGAAATAAAGGTTTCCAAGGGGAACATATAACAAGTTGAAGATGAAGAAGATAGGACCATGCAGGATTCTCCAAAAATTTCCATCCAATGCTTATGAAATTGGATTTCCAGATAATGTTGGGATATAAATGATATTCAATGTTGCAGACATGTATTCTTACAGGAGAGATGATGTAGGAGAATCAAATGATCAGAAAGAAGTTCAGTGGGAAGAACAATTTCCCACAACAAAAAAACCTCAGATGGAGAAAATCATAGAACAAAGAGTTGGAAAGAAGACCAGGAGGAACACATATCCTGAATACTTAGTGAAGTGGAAAGATCATCCAGTGGAAGATTCAAGTTGGGTCATTGAACCTGTTATTTTGAAGCATGGAAAAATAGTGCAGGAGCTCATGGACAAGAGTCCATGAATATTTTATCTGGAGGAGTGTGATGCAGGAGCATCTCTTTCAAAGTCAAAGATAAAAGCATGGAGGTAAGGATATGACATCTCAGCATGATAGAATTTCAAATCAACATTTAACTCAGAAGAAAAATGAGTTGTTGAGATATTTTGGAAACAACATTTTTAAATATATCTTGTTTGTAAAGTTTTGTACGATTGTAAGGGGTTGCAGATAGATAGTGGAATCCCTTATTGGGTAATAACTGATGGCTATTGTAATAGGACAAAGTAGGTAACCGATAGAACCTGATAGGATAGGTTGCAGATAGGATGGAGAGAGCTCGTGGAGCCACTCCTTAGATATATTTGTTGTTGTATTGTAAAAGTAGTGCTAGAGGAGTATCCGAGAGAGCAGAGTAGAAGAAACATGCAGTGAATAATTATGATACTATGTAATTTGTTTCATGAATAAATAGAGCAGACATAATTGTTCCAATTCCTTGGATAGTGTTCATTTTGATGTGTGATTGAACGAATGATGCATTTTGTATGTGTTTTAGTTCATTTAGTCCATGTATGACGGGTTATAGTTGATCATATGAATTTGTGATGAATTGGATAAGTTTCAATCATTCCACTTCTGAGAATTCATATGCAAGGAGTGCATATCATATGCAAGGAGTGCATCAATAGAGTCTTGAAATGACTTAGAGAAGTTCAGAAGGAACGATGGGAACTTAGGCCAAGTGCAAGGAGTGCACATAATCAAGGAGCCACTAAGTGTCAAAGAACCAAAACAGAGGAGCACAAGGAGTGTAGAAATAATTTATTTCGAAGAAATCCTTCGATATGAGTTTTTCGAGATCCCAAGAATGCAAGGAGTGCATGGGAGATCAAAATCCTCAAGAGGATCAAGCTCAGAAGGGATAGTGGGGAGAAACCTTCTAAAGAGGGTGAAGCTCTAAAGGCTTCATGAATTATCAATCAAGATCCATCCAGGAGGGAGAGGGATCATTCCAGATCATTGGTTCTATGCAAGGTGCATGATATTTAAGTCTCTTTAAGCACAGAGGAGAGAAGATTGATGAAGTTTCGATGTCCTGAAGTGATTTGGGACCGTCCATCATCAAGGGGGAAAGGTGGCACAAGATCCGCAACTTGGGAATTTTGTGGACAAGGAGGAGGTGAAATCATCGAAGTAAATCTTGACCATTGATCGTCATAGGGGGTACATGTCAACATATCTGGGGCTTTGATAAAAATCACTTCGAAGATTTCAGTTGAGAGTTGAAACTCCTGAAAACCAAAGTCCAAAGTGAACCTGGGAAGTTAGATCCAGAGGGATGTGTGGTGATGGATCGTGAGATTCAAGAGGAAGAAAAGGTGGGGTGTTGAAACTCCCAAAGTCTGAATAGCCGAAATAGCTGGGGACCGTCAATCTGAAGGAGGAAACACGTCAAATGATTGTGTACCCCGGGTAAAATGCTCCGAGAAAAAGTGAGCATGGAGAAGTTGAGAATTGAGATTTCTGAAGTCTGAAGTCCCGAAGTGGGCTAGGGCCATCGATTTGAGGAGGAAACATGGCAAGAGATTTACCATTATGGAGAAGGTAAGGTTTGAGAGTTGAAAACTCTGAAACCCGAATTGTGACGCGAATCACGACCGTTGATTTGAAAGGGGCATGTGTCAATAGATCATAAATATTTGAGAATGTGTGATATAGAGAGAAGGAAGGAGAGGAGGAATATATAAACCTTTGATCAAGAGGCACCAACTCGAGATCACAATATCAACATTCATTCTCAATTACAGGGACAGAAAGTGCTCGAGCTTTAAAAATTTGTGAGCAGGCCGTAATTAAAACCACGATATCGCTAAAATGACGCATGGCGATTGGTAGTGAATTGCGGGGAGAAAAGTGGTGTGGTTTCAAACCACTTTTGGTCACTCCACAATCACATGTTTATATTAGGTCATAGCTCGAGGTCACATCCAGGAAGGGGCTAATGGAAAAGGATCTAGCGCCTGAAATAGGATAGTTCAGCAGTGCGAAGGGAGAGGTTGTGAGTATCATAAGACCTACAACAAAAGATGAAAGGGCATGTGTTTAACTACAAAATGATACCATCAAGGTTTGAGAGATCCTATTTGGCTTGGAGAATCGAAGATCCTTGACCATGAGGTCACGTAGCCGAAGGAGAGTAGAGGGGCTGCATCTACTTTCCTGTAGCAGCCTGTTTCATTTTTTCCAAAGTATTTAACATCCCAAAACTATATCAGGTGTCCAAAAATGTAGTAAAATTTATAATCTTAATAATTGTGATTAAAGGAAAGCACCCAAACTGATAATCATGGCTTACAAAACATAGCGATCACCAAAAATGTTGTAAAATGCATGAAACATGAAATTTGGGTTTTAATGACTAATTTTTTTTCAAAAGGATGAATTTGTCAAAATATTTTATATACCTCACTCTATACACATTGAGGTATGAGACAAAACACACTTACAATAGGAGGAATAAGGAACAACAACTGAGAGCTATAATAAAAGGGGCACAAATGTGAATTTTCTTCTAAAACAAGGTTTTTTATTAGTATAAATATCAGTTAGCAACATTGATGATGTGTGCAACTTAAGATTTCTTCAAAAGATGACCAATATTACATTTAAAATTAGATAGGGGTGCAGATCAAATCTCTCAAAAATAATATTTTAAATATGTAGAGGATGAAGGTTTCAAAAGTGTTGGAGCAGAGGGTTCACAACGCCATTTTAGAAAAGTTCACAGTGTCGATAGATAAACCAACATAAAACCTTCTCTCAACCTCTAAACAACATGTAGAACCTCAAGGAGTTCCTGGTAAGCCTGAGATTGATGTTAATATTTTTGAATTTGAAATTATACATTTTCCAGTTATCCAAGCTCCAACTCTCCACTTCAACTAGTTCGCAGCACTAGTTGGCAGCACCATTTTGTAGTGCCAAGTTCAAATAGAGTTTGTAAACTTCGAGGAAATTGTTAGTAGATATTGTGAAATAATTCTTGAAGAAGTGGTTAAATGTCGGCTCTGAAAACAATAAAATTCTCTTTGACATGATCCTTTAATTAAAATGATGATAAATGAATGAATGAGGTACTTAGAGTACGCTATGAACTCTCCTAGTGAGTTGGCAACACATACAATTGACTCTAATTTGACATTCAAATGGATGGATGGTGACAAGGCGAAACTTGTGTACAAGTTGGAGGTGTGGCATGTCAAGGTAATGATGTAAGGTGTGACTCATAGGGACTTTATTTACCTTGTCATGATGTCTAATTACATTACTCAAGACTCTTAAACCAAGGTTGAACCAAACTCCACTGATTTAAAATAAAACCTAAGTTTATGACCACAACCTAAAGACTCAAAACCTATGACCTATAAACCTTATGACTCTTTAAAACCAAACCAAAGTGACTCTTTTTGACCCCTACAATTCTATGTGTTAACACTTTGTTTTACTATCAACATGGGGTTTGTTTATCAACTTGTGAAACACTAATGTTGTATGCATAGAATCAAACATCTAAATATGGAATGCTTACCTATGGTATGTCTATTTTTAAAACAACTATTCTACTTGGAAAAAAATTAAGTTACATAAATGAAAATTAGTTAAAAACTACTATGATTGTATTTCATTTGGTTTGACAAGTGGCAATGCTTTACTTTGGGACAACTATAATTAGTCACAAGTTTGTTCTTTGTATACTTGTTTTTGTGAAACTCAAATACACAGTGATTTCATTATAAAAATAAACATGAAATAAACTACATTCAAAACAAACAAATGAAATTGCAAAGTTAATCTAGTAGAAATCAAGAACATGCCCAAGTAAGGATATAAACAAAAAATATAAAAATATTTTATGAACAATTTTATAAATAACTAACTGAAACAAGAATATAAACAAGGTTATTTACATAAAATTGGCCTCGTGCCTTTTAAAGTGGGCCTTCCTTCAAAAGACTCAGCAATTTCAAATACTCATCTATGACACTTTAAGAAAATAACACATAACACAAGAGGCAAGTTGAATATATATTACTTAAAAACTAGAAATTACTGTGAATTTTTGGAGAAAACCCTAAAACCATTCACAAAGAACCTAGCTAGATAAAATCACATAAAACTTGTAAGAGAATTGAGAGAGAGGGAGAGAGAGAAAGAATGAGAAAATATATTAATCACAACATGATCAGTGAGTAATATACACACACATATATATAATCCAATAGAAGCAATTCACCAATCGCATGGAGCACATGTATCGTAGGAGTGATCTAAAGGAGATATGGACACTAACTCATTGTAATGGGAGTAAACTGCTAGCTAGTCTTAGTTAACTATTTAAGAGGAAATATTTTAACTGAGTGACAAGTGTGGAGACCAAGAATATCACATTCATGCAAAGGAAGTGCACCCTCATTCCCTAATACCTATTGAATATATGCATGAGTGGTATTCCACTAGTCAATTGATATCAACTATGGTGGAACTGAAGTCCTAACTAAAGTGACAATGTGGCCTACCTTTTCAGAAGTTCCCTATTTTTTAGGAAATCACCTTAAAAATAGGAGACCCTCACAATGACTAGAAAAAATAATTATTGAGTGAGTGTGCAATATCTCCAACACTCCCCCTAAACACTACTAGGTTGTAATGAAGAATGGGTCCCAAATACAAGGCCATGTTAGGTACCCATTTTACAATGCATATAAATGAATGAACACTAAAAACTTGGGGGAATAGGAAAATACTTATGGGAAACCGACCCCCCCCCCCCTCAAATTACAATCCATCAAAAATGAAGAAGAAGAAGAAAAGACAATTGCTAAGAAATTGTCTCTTTTACTCCAAGGAGACCTTGAAAATGTGCAAGCTTATGCTCGATGAATATTTTGTTGATGAAGTAGATGTTTTTATAGATCTGATGAATTCATTTGGAAACCAATATATCCTTGTACCTTATAACATTTCCTTTTATTTCCTTCTTGGTCATATAGAACCATATACATTTGACAATATTCATGTCTAAAGGAAGCGTAACCAGATCCCAAGTCTGGTTCTCGAGAAGATTCCTTGCAGCCTCTACATAGAGATAAGAGTTTGAATACTTAACCATGTATCAATGCATGTGCATAACTATTTCAATAGATTCAAGTGAATGAGGAAGCTCCTCAAACTAGGATCACATCCTCCTTCAATTTGGTGGATCTCCCACAAGGTCACCTACTCCCTGTAGAGAGGAATGCACCCACTTTGGCATATATTGTAGCTCATCATATATATTCCCATCATCTATATGTCCATCACCTTCCAAATATAATTTTGAAAATATATCTAAAATAGAGTAGATACCATCTTGAATAAATGGAACAAAAGGATAAGCAGATACCTATATACAAGGCTCTTCAAACACAGAATCATGTTCTTCTAATGGATTTTTTGTTGGCTCTATATTGTCAATATATTGGATGCAATATTCACAATATTCCGTATGCCTAATGTTATCACTGAGAGTCACCCTCATACTGCTAGAGGATAATCCCAATACCCATCAAATAGGTTTGTAATGGTAATTTTATGATAGGGGGTCAAATGGATAAAAATCAGCATAGCAATCCTCAAACACATAGATTTTTAAGAAAGAATGCATAAGAAAGTGAATTTTTGGCTAACTTCATTTAGTGATTTAAAGATAAGTGTGAGTAGATGGAAGAATTTAATAAGAAGGATGAATTAGTCTACTATTAGAATCATTCCTTACTAGTAGACAAATGAAGAAAAATCTCAGACACAAGAACTTCTTGATCTAAACTTTAAAACACTAATAATAATTATAGCAGCAACACAATCAAGCATACATTGTAACACGTCTATAATATCTCAATTGAATCATTCAAGGATGAGAAAATCAAAGTAAGAAAGATTTAAGATGATGGAAAAGAAAGATGACTTCTATCAAGAAAAATGTCTCAGATCTCATATATAAAAACCAGAGTCTGGCTCTGTTATATAAAAAAATTACATAAGGGAGTCTATGCTCAACCATTAGAACCCAAGAATGTCATCCTAATGTTGTATTTATAGCCTAAACAATGATTTACAACATACAATTTGAGTTGGATCCTCTTACATAGGATTCTCCCACTAAAAGCTGAAAATCTTACATCTGTACAAGTGGAAAAAACAAACTTCTAAAAATAGGGAAAATGTTGGCAAAAACCCTAACACCATAATATTTGCATAGTGAGGTGTTCCTTGAGTGCATCTCCTTCATTTCCATGTGTCCAACAGCTCCAACTGACCTCCAAGAATCTGTGATAAGCTCCATTTTCCACCTGGTGACCGTTGATTCTCTCAAAACCCATCAAAAAAGGAATTGGTAGTGAACCCTGAAGTGTTGGCTGTATCGAATTCACAACAAATTTTGTAGCGAATTTCACACCAAATTCTGTAGTGAATTCTGTAGCGCCTGCCTATGTAGACTATTTCGCAGCAGATTCCATAGTGGGGTTACATTTTCTATCTATCTAAGCCATTTCGCATCGGATTTCACAACGATTTTGCAGCTTTTGTATGGTGTGGATCATTTCACAGTGCATTCCGTAGAGAACTTGCAACTTTGTCTGTGTAGATCATTTCACAATGCTAGGCACTACGAAATGTCTTGTAGCTTTTTGTGTTGACCCAAAAAAACCCAAAAACATTATAAAAAGGTGTATAATCCTGTAGAAACCTCCTAAGCAGGTATAATCATGATACTTCCCACAAAAAATTCAAAATACAAGGATGCCCATCTTCAAAATTTGAGAGTCTTTCAGACACTCCATTACATCTCCTTAGTCTGGTACTTCTTCTAGTTGCAACTTAACATAACACATTGATATTTATTTGAGATAACTCATCTTTGAAGGGATGTAACTCCATCTTGAGTTTTCTGATCTGGGATTGTAAATATTTATTATGCATGTATAGATTTCTAAGCTTCTTATGAAGGGGCAGAAATATACTTTCTGTAAACCTTGCCAGATCAATGGTTTCCTTATACATATCCATAAGATCCTTCAACTTTTTCCTCTCAGCCAACCCTTCTTCCTTCAAAAGAGAAATATCCTTTCTGGCATCTATGATATTTCTGATCAATCTTTTGAAGGTAGAGTTCTCTGGGGGAGTAGTTATGTCTATGAATTCAATTTGTTTTTCAATAGTCTCAATTGCACCCTTATCCTTCCTCTTGAAAAGAGCTTCTGTTATGACCTCTTGTTCAACAGTTTCCTTCTTAGATGATGACCTAGTGAAGGGCCTTCAGGTGAGAAATCTCCTTTCTGGCATCTCTGATCTGTCTGATGATGAAGGATCATCGCCAACAACAAGCAAGCATGGAGGCGGAAGACAGTTGGGACAAGCGCCAGCGCATTTCAACACGTTGCAATTTTTTTTTGAGATGTTTTGAAATAAATGTGTGAATGTTAATGTAATAGTTAAGAGGAAGCACACTTAGATATTGTAAATAGATATTGAACGATCTTCTCTCATCTATAGTAGGTGAAGGCATTAATACATAATTAATGTGAGGAGGTAGATTTAAATGCAGATTAGACAGTTTAGAGAGTAGGAGGGAAAACCGACTATAGACACCATCATCTTGTATCATTGTAACATTAGCATGATCAATCGAGCATAGAGAACAAAGAGGAGAAGAAGAAGAGAACTGTATTTGAAAACGCCCATGTATAGAAGTCTTGAATTAATACATGAAGCTTTGATCCATACTTATGGTGTTGTGATATTCTCTGTGCATGTATGTTGAATGCTATGCTTATAGATACTTTACTCTTTCTGTTATGCATTTGTTGTTACGCTATGTATGAATGATTTATTGTTGAATGTTTGAAATATGAGAGAGAGAGAGTAAGGAGTGAGTTTCAATTGTTTCTCAACCTGAGTGAGTAAAATTCTTGCAAGGAGTGCAGCGGAGCTTGTCCGCAAGGAGTGCGTTGACAAGGGTTCAGAGTTTTTATCTCTGAAAGCTCAGGAGGGATAACATTATTCTCATTCTCGCGGAACTGCAAGTTAAGCACAGGAGCCATGCAAGGTGTGCACAGGCCAAGTAGAGTCTCAAAGTTATAACCTGAGTGAAATTATTGAAGGACTGTTGTCGCAGGGAGTGCACAGAGTCGAAGAGGTTCAAATACTAGAGTGTATTTGAAGAAGTGTCACAAGGAGTGTGCGCAGAAATCATCCCCAAAGGACTTGAGGATTTTTTTTCAAACAAGTTCAGGAGGGATAGAGTCTTAGAAGTTGTCGAAGAAAAGCTCAAAAGGGCTAGTGCCTTGAAGTGTCGGAAGGAGGCGTAGCAAAGTTGTTTTGCAGGTGGACAAGTTCCATGAAGGAATACCTTGTTCATCTCGTAAGAGTTGTCAAGGTGGAATTGGACAGTCGAAATTCTCCATGTAGAATTCATGAAATTCCAAGAGCCGTCAGATCTTGCAGAGGAGCAGGGAAGTTACGGAAGGTTTTCTTCAAGTGCAAGCTCGGGAGAGATTGGACCGTAGGATCCAAGTCGACAGGAGTCGTTGGATCACTCGTGAATTCTCACTTCTGGGATTCGCGAGTTGAAGGACCAAAAACCTTGCACCAAGATTCACGAAATCAGGAAGAGTGAAGTCCCAACAGGGTGAGAAGTTTCGTTGTGGGGCCAACATTAATAATGAGTTAGAATTCTCCATTTCGGCATTTCGGAGGATAGGAGCTCAAGATATCTATTCCAGAATTCCCGAAAATCACGAGACGTGATATAAGTATGGGGAAAGGACGTTGTCAACTGTTTCGGCAGATTGGCATTTCAGGTTTTGGCAGTTGTAGAGTCGAGACTTTTGTCCCGAAAGTCCCGAAGTCACGAGTTGCGATAGGGAGTAACAAGCAGTTTAGGATCTCGACACTTCAGGTGTCGGGATACAAAGGAGGCAACGCTAGGGAAGCAAAGTCGTGAAAGTGTCGAAGCTAGGCATGAGAAACACATGGCAGAACCACAAGGTGGGCCTGGGTGATAGACAGGTGGACCCATGTCGCCTAGTGAAAGGAGTCAACACTTCGTTGACTTCTCGCGTCTAGGGGATTCATGGAATGAGAGAACGGGAGCTCGATGTTGAAACTCGCGAAGCGGAAAGTAGCGAGAGGTGCTAGTGTTAAGTCCAGTCGATGGCCACGCACGGAGGGTGCTGACAAGGGGAGGATCCATACCCGTATCGGCATTTCGGGTATCGTGAATTTGGAAAGGAAGAGTCGAATGCTTCGACTCGCGAACTCGCGAGATCGAAATTTGAGACAAGTGACTTTAGGTTAGGCCCTTGGTCATAGCGTTGTGGTCGCTTGGGAAAGGTGGAGCTCGTGCCTAGTGTTGTTCGCACAGGGGAGCTTCCGAAAGGACCTGTGGATCGATTAAAATGAGATTCCAGAAGAGGAATTGAAGAGTCAATCCGACTCAAGGGAAGGAATTAGAATGATCCTATGAGCGAACCTTGACCCGAGGGTCGGGGGTCTGCATCAAGTGGTATCAGAGCTCAGAAATATTTCTTTTCTTTTTGTAGCAGGGAAAAGAAAGATTCACCATGTCGTTGAGAAGAAGAGACAGGCAAACACCCGATCCACCAGAGGAGAGGGAAATGCCAGGAGAAAGGTGTAGGTAGGTGCCAAATCCAGCCACGGAAAGAGAGATGCATAACATACACACCAGACTCATGGATGTGGAAATAAAATAGAGGCACACAGCCGGTGTTGGAGATGTCAGTGAATCTGAAAGTGAAGGTGAAGTTGAACATGAAGAAGAAGAAGTTGCAGTAGAAGATGCAACAAATGAACGCCTGATTAGGGTTGTTGCAAGAATAAGTGCTAGAGCAAAAATGGACATTCCAGTATATGAGGGAAACCTGGATGTTGAAGAGCTTCTAGACTGGATTAGAGCTCTGGACACGTATTTTGACTATGAATATGTTGAGGAAGACAAGAAGGTCAAACACGTTGTCACAAGGCTTAAAGGACATGAAGAATTGTGGTGGGATGTGTTGGACAACTGAGAGGGGGGGGGGGGTGAATCAGTTGTTACAGTGCTTAAACAATTATGCTTCTTTTAAACTCTTTGCAGAAAACACTGAATGATGATCACAATAATGCAGGGAAATAAACAATGGCACATTCAACATCAGTCACATATATGAGAAACATAGAGACAGATATTTCCCAAGGAAACCCATACAGGGTAAAAACCTCTTTTTCTTTATATGATAAGTAATAGTTACATTCTTTACATTATCATACATATGAGCACCAACTCATAATGAGG
>ML788655.1:652525-681664 GCA_009831015.1 Picea engelmannii
ACAGGGTAAAAACCTCTTTTTCTTTATATGATAAGTAATAGTTACATTCTTTACATTATCATACATATGAGCACCAACTCATAATGAGGATACAACCTCAGTTTTGCAAGCTGTTACTTGGTGAGAGCACCAACTCTCTATTTTCTCTAGCACCCACTAGAAGAAAGCACCAACTCCCTGGTTTCTCTAGCACCAACTAGAAAAAAACACCAACTCCCTGGTTTCTCTAGCACCAACTAGAAGGAAGCACCAACTCCCTGTGTTCAAGCACCCACTTGAACCTTTGAGGACACCAATCCTCCCTAGCACCTCCCAACCACCCTGAAATATAAATCTTTGCTACTAAAACTTATTACAGTGATATAATGTTCAATAATGGATTACCAGACTCATCACTATTCTGTTGCATTTCGTTGCTTTGTCTGCCTCACTGCCTTCCTGCACACATGAATTGCATTGTCTGTTCTTCTAATTTTTATGCTCTGTGCGCCATGTCCATTCAATGCACAGTTCCTCTTCTATTCAATTCAGCTCTACTCTCCTCCTTCTTCACACATGAATCACCTTCAACAACAACAACCACAACAACTCCAACAGCAACAGCAACAGCAACAACATTTCTTCGCTGTACCGTGTACCTTTCCCTTATGTGCAACTTGTGCACGGAATATTATCCATTCCTCTGCATGATCACATCGTGCCAATTTCCTCCACAACTTGAGCGCTCTGTCTGATCATCATCATGACTCTTTGGCTTCTCTGGCCGTTTTTCCACTCGTTCAGCATCACTGTATCTTATGCTGAGATTCCTCAGCCTCTCTGGCAGTTGAGACTCTTCGTCTTCTCTATGACAGACGAGCTCACCTTCTCTGTTCCAGTTATAGGCTTCAATGATCTTCCATATGTCAATCACCTGTACCAATAATCCTCAATCCACTAGAATATGCCTTGAGACTCTTCATCTTCTTTGGCGATCACTCTCAGTCCTCTTCAAGTCCTCTGGCAGAGATCATCATTTTTTTTAGCTGTTACACTGAGAAGCGCAAAAGTAGCCCTTCGATATTGTTCAACTTCACCTGAACCATTGGATTAAGAATAAAGAATCGTGTGCTTGTTTCTCCATTTCATAATTCAGCATTTCGGGATCTCTGTGGTGAAGCTTAGCACCTCTAGATTCTTCCTCCATCTTCCATCGATGTTCCCAATGGTTGTGACCACGTGCTTATGCATAAATCACTTTCACGATTTCGCATTTCATGAATCTGGAGATGAGGCATCTCGACTCTCCAAGTCGCAATCCTCGAAACCCCGAAATGGAGCTTATCTGAACTGACTCCTTCCCTTCTCGTGACCACCAGCGGTGACCATAGGCTGTGCCAAAAGGAGCTTCATATTTTGCAAGTTTCCACACCATGCTCTGTTGACTCCAAGTCAGTGAAATTCCAATCGCTTGCCACTTGTCCTATGATTCGATAGTTCAGATCTGATCTTGATTCAATAGCTCAGATCATATCGTGATTTCTCATATCGTGATTTTGGTGTTCTTGTGGTTATGTTTCTTGCCTCTCCAAGTCGTGATTCGTGAAACTCCGAAATGGAGTCGGATCAACGGTCCAGATCACACCTTGATCTGACGTCTATGATTAAATCATAATTTCGCATATCATTGTTCCTAAGATGGAGGTTCTTGTCACTCCAAGTCGTGATAGGTGAAGCTCTGATATGGAGCTCAGATCAACGGTCCACATTCTTGGTGATCCGACGGTCCTGATCTTTTCATGATCTTACATCTCGTTGTTCCTTATATGGAGATTCTCATCACTCCAAGTCGCAATAGGCGAGAATCTGAGATGGAGCTCAGATCAACGGTCCTCGTTCTTAGTGATCTGACAGTCTTGATATTTTCGTGATCTCGCATCTCGTTGATCCTTAGATGGAGATTCTCGTCACTCCAAGTTGCGATATGCGAGACTCCGAAATGGAGATCATATCAATGGTCCTCGTTCTTGGTGATCTAACGATCCTGATATTTTTGTGATCTCACATCTCGTTGATCCTTAGATGGAGATTCTCGTCACTCTAAGTCGCGATTCACAAAACTCTGAAATGGAGTCTTTGACTAGCTCTGATATTTCACCACGCATCCTCTTGATCCAACGGTCCACGACTGTCCTTTCTGACATGGTCTGCCATTTTCACCTCCTGGATCTAACGGCCCAGATCACACCTTGATCCAACGGCTAGGATCATTTCACCATTTCGCATTTTTCCACTTCTGTGGTGAAGTGTTTCGATGCTTCAAATCCACTTCGTGATTTCCCCACTTCGTGATTTCACCACTTCGATGGTGAAGTGTTTTGACACTTCAACTCCCAGTATCCGAAATTCTAAAATGTAATTTACTCTTCCATTATCACTGCGTTGTTGATCATGTTGATCTTTGCCATCGTTGTTCTTGCCATCAATGAAAAGCTTACTCCCAACTGTAAACCTTCCAACAATCTCCCCCTTTGGCATTGATGGCAACCCTGAACGGCTGCGCTAATCTGTTTGGACCTCCAACTGTAGCATCTGATCCAGACAACTCCTTTTCTCCCCCTTTGACATCAATGTCAAAGAAAACACGCTCCCCCTGAGTTGTTGTAGTAATTTTATGAGGTATCAGATATGTAATCAATTTAAGACTCCCCCTGACAAGATGGACTTTCTTACATGTGAGACAGGATAACACCCAGCTTCTATCTAAGATATTCATATGGTGTCTTGGGTAGAGGTTTAGAAACAATGTCTGCAATTTGTTCTGTGGTTGGAATGTAATGGACCTAAACAATCTGATTGGAGACCTTCTCTCTCAGAAAATGATTTTTTATGGGAATATGCTTGGTCTTGGAGTGGAATACATTATTTTTAGACACACTGATGGCACTAGTGTTATCACAATGAATTGGGATCAGTGCAGTGTATTTTATCTCCAAGTCTGCAAGTGTCTGAATCATCCATAATACCTGAGTGCAAAAGGTAGCAGCAAAAATGTACTCTTCCTCTGTGGTTGATAAAGAAATGGAACCTTGATTTTTACTAAGCCAGGCTACTAGGGAGTCACCCAGGAAGAATGCTCCTCCACTGGTGCTTTTTCTCTCATCAACACAGTTTTCCCAATCTGCATCTGAATAAGCAGCTAGCTGAAGATTTTGATATCTGGGATACCACAGACCATAAGTCATTGTTTCTTTTAAATACCTGAATATCCTTTTGACATCTTGAAAATGACTTTGTTTAGGTGTAGCCTGATATCTTCCTACCATTCCTACAACATGCATTATGTCTGGGCGAGATGTTGTGATGTACAAAAGGCTTCCTATCATTGATCGATATGAGCTTTGATCAACATCAAGTGAATCATAATCCTTGCTTAATTTACATCCAGCTACCATAGGTGTACCCACAGGTTTAGAATCTTCCATTTGAAACCTTTTCATCATTTCTCTTAGATATTTTTCTTGAGAAATGAACATCCCTTCGGGCCTCTAAGTAATTTGCAGACCAAGAAAAAATGACAGTTCTCCTATCATAGACACTTCAAATTCAGACTCCATGGCAGAAGAAAACCATTGTACCAATCAATTCTTATTACATCCAAAGATGATGTCATCTACATAGACCAGTACGATGAGAAAATTATTATCCTCTATTTTAATATACAGATTGTTGTCAGTTGTTCCTCTATTGAACCCTTTGTCTTTGAGATACATATCCAGTCTGTGATACCAGGCTCGAGGGGCTTGTTTTAAACCATATAAATATTTCTTCAGCTTGCATACTAAGTTAGGTTTATTAGACAATTTGAAACCCTCTGGTTGTTCCGTATAGACTTCTTCACTTAAATCTCCATTTAGAAAGGCTGACTTGACATCCATTTGGTAGAATTTAAACCTTTTATGACAAGCATAGGCAAGAAACATTCTGATAGCTTCTAATCTTGATACGGGCACAAATGTTTCACCAAAATCCAGTCCTTCTATCTGAGAATAGCCTTTACAGACTAACCTTGCTTTGTTCCTGATAACTTGTCCTTTCTCATTCAACTTATTCTTAAAGATCCATTTGGAGCCAATGATGTTTTTACCTTCAGGTCTTTGAATCATCTCCCACGTATTGTTTTTCTCAATCTGATCAAGTTCATCATTCATTTCTTTAACCCGGTGATCATCTTTGTTGGCTTCATTGAAATTCTTGGGTTCCAGCATGGATATGAAAGCTATATGAGATTGTTCGGTGGTTTTGATTAGATTTCTCTGGGTTTGTACACCTTTGTCTTTTTCTCCAATTATCTGACTTGCAGGATGATTCTTTTGAATGATTCTGGAGGAGGAATTTGAAGTTGACTGCCGATTTGAGTCTGTCTGTGTGTCTGAGTATTCATCTAATTTAGAGTCTTCATTTTCCGATTCTTGGACCTGTTTATCGTCAGCTTCAGTTGTGTCTTCTGTAGAAGACTCATTTATGTACATCTCTCTTGCTGGGATTCCTTCATCAACTTTTACATCAATACAATCAACCATTTTATGCAGCCTCTTATTATAGCATCTATATCCTTTACTGTTTGTAGCATACCCTAAGAAGATACCTTCATCAGCCCTGTCATCATATTTGCCAAGGTTTTCATCATTATTCTTTATATATCATTTACTCCCAAAGACTTTGAAGTGTTTAATTGAAGCAGGTCTTCCAAACCATAGTTCGTAAGGTGTCTTGTCACTTTGTGGTCTAAGGTGGGATTTGTTAAGAACATGGACTCCTGTGTGTATTGCTTCTACCCAGTAGGTTTGACCAATGTTCTTCTCATTCATCATTGACCTGGCCATTTCCTGCACTGTTCTGTTTTGCCTCTCAACTACTCCATTTTGTTGTGGAGTTCTTGGGATTGTGTATTCTCTCTTGATCCCATGCTCATTGCAAAATTCCTTGAAGTCTCTTGACATAAATTCTCCTCCCCGGTATGATCTTACTACCTTTAACCTCTTCCCTATTTGAGTCTCAGTTAAAGCCTTAAATATTTTAAACTTCTCAAATGCTTCAACTTTTTCTTTGAGAAAGGCAACCTAAGTAAGTCTGGAGTAATCATCGATAATCAACATGAAGTAGTTTTCTTTCCCTGTGCCTTCCTGTCTTGATGGTCCACATAAATCCATATGAACTAGTTGGAGTGGTTTTTCTATTGAAGTAAAACTCTTGGACTTAAATTGTGTCATGTTTTGCTTCCCTACTTGGTAGGGTTTACACATTGAATCTTGGGGCTTTGATATCCTCGAAAGATATTTTATTGCCTTGAGTTTTTTGAGTTTGATTAAGTGGTCAAAGTTTATATGTCCAAGTCTCCTATGCCACAACCAGTTTTCATCATGTCTGCTTAGATGACATTCTTCTCTATTTTCTTTCTTCACATATACATTATTTTCTGTCCTTATGCCTTTGGCCACCACTTGTCCTGAGGTTACAGATTTTATCTTACAGTCCTTAGATGTGAACACCACTTCACATCCTCTGTCACACATTTGACTTACACAGAGCAGATTATGTTTCAGCCCATCTACGAGTAGAACATCTTGGGCTTTTCCTTTTCCATTACTTAAGCTCACCATCCCTTTGCCCTTTATTTTCCTTGGAGCATCATTTCCAAAGGTTACGTTTCCTGATTTGCTTTCACTTAGAGAGAGAAACTTGCCTTTGTCTCCCGTCATGTGTTTGGAGCATCCACTATCTATATACCAAGGATTCATTTTTCTTTGTGAGGACAACACTAATCTACACTTGTCACTTTCCTTCTTCTTCCAAAACTTGACATTTTCAGCAGGGGATTTCGAATCTGGTTCATATTCCCTTAAACGATAGTCAATAGATTTGTGTCCATAGTTATGATAGATGTAACATTCAATCTCATTGTTCAACAGGTCAAACTTATTGGTGCAACGTTGTCTACTCATTGACTGTTGATTATTTCTTGACCTCTTTAGTTGCATGTCCCTGGACTTAATTTGGTAATTGGCAATCAGTGAAGGTTTGTTACTTGGCTGCATCATCCTTTGTTGTGGAAAGTATTTATTCCTTTGAAATCTTAATTGCTCATGTCTAAGTCTTAAGGAACAATTTACATCTTTGTGACCAAAGTTAGCACAGTAGAAACAATAGCCATAGAAAAGTTCTTTGTACCTGGAAAATGGTTGTCTTCTTTGAGAAAATCAATTTCTTCCAGGCTAATGACGTCTTTCAGCAGTGAGCACATTACTTCTTTGTTATAAAAATTCATATCTGGCATCTTTTACCTTACTCGACCTGGGTGGATGATTGTCTTCCTTTGTTTCTGTAGGTTTGTTATTGGCATTGGTTGTACTTTTGACAAACTTGATGGGTTCTTCATTTCCTGGCTTACCACTGCTTGATCCCTCTTCATAACCCAAGCCATTTTTCAGCTTTGGATTCCTTTGCTGATTCAAAATGGTGGCAAATCCTTCTGAGGCTTTGATACTTGACAGATTCTGATTATACAAGGCTTGAAACTTCTCCATTTCTTTCCTCATTTTCACTACTTCTTGTTCTAATGCTTCACATCTTGCCTTCTTTTATGATAGTTATTGTTTCAGAATCTCTATGATTTTTTTTTCCTCTTCCAATTCTACTTTTAGTAGGACAAGGTCTTCATCAAGTTCTTTACTGTCTTTCTCGAACTGTATCAACAATTGTCTTTTCTTTCTCTTCTTGATTCTTAGCCTGTCAATCTCTTCCAGTGCACTGATCAATTCTCCTTCCATGTCAACCACAGCCTCTTCTTCATTAACACCACTCCCTATGTTGTTATTGTCATAGTCCTCTTTGGCCATAAGTATTAAGTCATTTAGTTTATCTTCAATAGATGAATCATTGTCTTCATCATCTGAAGGATCATCATCATTGTTTACGCAAAGACTTTTCTTCTTAAAGTTATTCTCTTAAAAGAAATTTTTGTGTTTGTATTTATCCTCATCATCACATGTCTAATCCTTTCCTTTGTGGGGACATTTATTTGCAAAATGACCTATCCTACCATAGTTGAAACATTTGAAAGGCAGTTTACCTTTTTATTTTCCTGATCCCTTCTTCAGTCTCTTCACAAATTTTGCTTCAATTTCATCGGGCTCAGAATCCTCATTCTTGTCTGCTTTAAATGATGCTTATCTAGAGGTAGGCTTATCTTTAACTATTCTCATTTAATATGTAGTCAATGTTCCTAGCAGTTGATCAAACTCCAAGGTTTTTAGATCATTAAGTTCTTCTATAGAAAAGACCTTCGGGTTGAACCTATCTTGGAGAGATATCAAGATTTTCTTAACTAAGGAAGGTTCATCAATTGTTTCACCAAGTTCCTTCATTGCATTTACCATTTCTTCTACTCTCATAAAGTATTTTCCAACAATTTCATCTTCCTTCATCTTCAGTTGTTCAAACTGTATTCTGTAGGTTTGAAGCTTTGCATCCTTTACCTTCTCATTACCCTCATAGTTGATAATGAGTTTGTCCCACATTTCTTTGGCAGTTCCTAGGTGCATAACTTTTACAAACCCTGCTTCTGCAAGCCCACTCAACATAGCATTCATAGCCTTAGCATTGAAGCTGAATTCTAGTTTGTCATGCTTATTAGCTTGCACAACTGGCTTTACATAACCAGTATCTACCACATCCCAGACATCTGCACCTAACGACAATATGTAGGTTCTCATTCTAACTTTCTAGAAGGCAAAGTTTGTTCCATTGAACAGAGGGGCCTTATTGGTTTAATTTCCTTCATGGCTTGACATGTTTAAGATATAGGATCTACCCTTAGATAAAAGGGGCTGTCTCTAATACCAATTGTTGGAAAACTGAGAGGGGGGGTGAATTAGTTGTTACCGTTCTTAAACAATTATGCTTCTTTTAAACTCTTTGCAGAAAACACTGAATGGTGATCACAATAATGCAGGGAAATAAAAAAATGGCACATTCAACATCAGTAACATGTATGAGAAACACAGAGACAGATATTTCCCAAGGAAACCTATACAGGGTAAAAACCTCTTTTTCTTTATATGATAAGTAATAGTTACATTCTTTACATTATCATACATATGAGCACCAACTCATAATTAGGTTACAACCTCAGTTTTGCAAGCTACTACTTGCTGAGAGCACCAACTCTCTATTTTCTCTAGCACCCACTAGAAGGAAGCACCAACTCCCTGGTTTCTCTAGCACCAACTCCCTAGTTTCTCTAGCACCAACTAGAAGGAAGCACCAAATCCCTATGTTCAAGCACCCACTTGAACCTCTAAGGACACCATTCCTCCCTAGAACCTCCCAACCACCCTGAAATATAAATCTTTGCTACTGAAACTTATTACAGTGATATAATGTTCAACAATGGCTTACCAGACTCATCATTGTTCTGTTGCATTTCGTTTCTCTATTTGCCTCACTGCCTTCCTGCACACATGACTTGCATTGTTTGTTCTTCTACTTTTTATGCTCTATGTGCCATGTCCATTCACTGCACAATTCCTCTTCTATTAAATTCAACTATTGCACTCTCCTCCTTCTTCACACATGAATCACCTTCAACAACAACAACCACAACAACTCCAACAACAACAGTAACAACATCTCTTCTCTGTACCGTGTACCTTTCCCTTCTGTGCAACTTGTGCATGGAATATTAGCCATTCCTCTACATGCTCACACCATGCCAATTTCCTCCACAACTCAAGTGCTCTGTCTAAACATCATCGTGACTCTTCATCTTCTCTGGTCGTTTTTCCACTCATTCAACATCACTGTATCTTATGCTGAGATTCCTCAGCCTCTCTGGCAATTGAGACTCTTCGTCTTCTCTGTGACAGTCGATCTCACCTTCTCTGTTCCAGTTACAGGCTTCAATGCTCTTCCATCTGTCAATCACCTGTATCAATAATCCTTAATCCACTGGAAGACGCCTTGAGACTCTTCATCTTCTTTGGCGATCACACTCAGTGCTCTTCGAGTCCTTTGGCAAAGATCATCATTTGTTTAAGCTGTTACACTGAGAAGTGAAAAAGTATACCTTTGATCTTGTTCAACTTCACCTGAATCGTTGGATTAAGAATAAAGAATCTTGTGCATGTTTCGCCATTTCATAATTCGGCATTTTGGGATCCCTGTGGTGAAGCTTAGCACCTCTAGCTTCTTCCTCCATATTCCATCGATGTGCCCAATGGTTGTGACCATGCGCTTATGCATAAAGCGCTTTCGTGATTTCGCATTTCGTGAATCTGGAGATGAGGCATCTCGACTCTCCAAGTTGCGATCCCTGAAACCCCGAAATGAAGCTTATCTGAACTGACTCCTTCCCTTCTCATGACCACCGACGGTGACCATAGGCTGTGCCAAAAGGCGCTTCATATTTCATGATTTTCCAAACCATGCTCTATTGACTCCAAGTCAGCGAAATTCCAATCACTTGCCATTTGTCCTATGATTCGATGGTTCAGATCTGAGCTTGATTCAACAACTCAGATCATATCGTGATTTCGCATATCGCGATTTCGACGTTCTTGTGGTTATGTTTCTTGCTTCTCCAAGTCGCGATTCGGGAAACTCCGAAATGGAGTCGGATCAATGGTCCAGATCAGACCATGATCTTATGGCTGCGATTAAATCATGATTTCGCATATCGTTGTTCCTAAGATGGAGGTTCTTGTCACTCCAAGTTGTGATAGGCGAAGCTCCGAGATGGAGCTCAGATCAATGGTCCACATTCTTGGTGATCCGATGGTCCTGATATTTTCACGATATCGCATCTTGGTGTTCCTTAGATGGAGATTCTCATCACTCCAAGTCATGATAATTGAGACTCCGAGATGGAGCTCAGATCAATGGTCCTCATTCTTGTTGATCTGACGGTCCTGATCTTTTCATGATCCCACATCTCGTTGATCCTTATATGGAGATTCTCGTCACTCCAAGTCATGATAGACGAGACTCCAAGATGGAGCTCAGATCAACATTCCTCGTTCTTGGTGATATGACGGTCCTGATATTTTCGTGATCTCGCATCTCGCTGATCCTTAGATGGATATTCTCATCACTCCAAGTCACGATTTGCGAAACTCTGAAATGGAGTCTTTGACTATCTCTGATCTTTCGCCACGCATCCTCTTGATCCAATTATCCACGACTGTCCTTTCTGACATGGTCTTCCATATTCACCTCCTGGATCTAATGGCCCAGATCACACCTTGATCCAATGGCTAGGATCATTTTTCCATTTCGCATTTCGCCACTTCTGTGGTGAAGTGTTTTGACACTTCAACTCCACTTCACGATTTCCCCACTTTGCAATTTTGCCACTTCGGTGGTGAAGTGTTTCGACACTTCAACTCCCGGTCTCCAAAATTCTAAAATGGAGTTTACTCTTCCATTATCACTGCACTGCTAATCATGTTGATCTTTTCCATCGTTGTTCTTGCCATCAATGACAATCTTACTCCCAACTATAAACCTTCCAATAGGATGAACTACAAGCTGATAGACGCTGCAAAGGCAAGCAGAAAATCAGGAGTTGGGATAGAATGGTCGCAAAGATGAAGGCGAAATTTATACCCAAATATTATCAAATCACTCTGTTTCGAAGGATGCAGAATTTGAGACAGAAGTTGATGTCAGTGAAGGAGTACACTGAAGAGTTCTACAAGATAAACATTAGAGCAGGTCATCGTGAAAGTGATGATGAAAAGGTTGTCAAGTATATGAATGGTTTGAGATATGGAATTCAGGATGAGATGAGCATGATGATCATTCAGACCATAGAATATGCTTATCAGATGGATCTGAAGGCTGAAGAGAAGCTGAGCTGAAAGAAAATCCAAAGAGGCCGAGGTAGAAGTCAGCCCAGGGGAAAAACAGTTGTCCAAGATAGGAGTCAGAAGCCTAAGGAAGAGTGGAAGAAACCTCAATCTCAACCTGAGAGAGGTGGAAGCTCACAGAGAGGGCATTATATTGAGAAGAGAGGACAGTATGCTGATAACAACACTTTTCCTCGCACTAGAGGAAGAGGAAGAGGCAGAGGTGGATTAATAAAATGCTTCACATGTGGAAAGAATGGACACAAATCTTATGAAGGTCCAGATAAGAAGAAAGAAGGAAGTGAGACTCACATTGCCGAAGCACAGAGGTGTAATTTTGAGGCAGAGGATGCTGAAGGCAAAAGGTCACTGGTGATGAGGAAGGTTCTCTTAACACCAAAAGAAGAGGCAGAGAATCCAGTGCAAAGGAACAATATTTTTTGGACTTCTTGCAAGACCAAGGATAGGGTATGCAAGGTCATCATGGACAATGGTAGCACAGAAAATCTCGTTTCTACAAATATGGTAGAAAAGCTAGAGCTGGAGACTATTGAACACCCAAGTCCATACAGGGTTTCGTGGCTACAAAAAGGACATCAGGTAAATGTCACTAAACAATGTTTAGTTGAATTTAAGATCGGAGGATATAATGATAAGATATTGTGTGATGTCATTCCCATGGATGGTTTTCATCTATTTTTGGGTAGACCATGGCAATATGACAAGAATGTGGTTCATGATGGGAGAAAGAACACATACACCCTAGAGAAGAATGGGAGAAATCACATGTTGTTGTCGATTAAGGACAAAGAGGTGAAACCTGAAGTAAGAAACACTGTACTTCTCATGAGTGGGAAGGAACTTCTTAAGGAGGTTAAGAAGAAGGAAGATCCACAATTCATTATGGTCAGGAAACCTAGAATTGTTTTGACCAGCACAAGAGTGGATGATTTACCAGAAGAAATCCAGAAGTTGCTGGAAGAATTTGTTGACATAGTAGTGGACGAACTACCTCGTTCATTGCCACCTATTAGAAGTATAAGTCATCATATTGATCTCATACCAGAAGCTAGTTTACCAAACAAAGTAGCATACATACTAACGTCGTAGGAGAATGAAGAGGTCAAAAGACAGGTCCAGGATTTAATGGACAAAGGGTTGGTTAGAGAAAGCTTGAGTCCATGTGTTGTTCCGACAGTACTCAATCCAAAGAAAGATGGAGGCTGGAGAATGTGTATAGACTCAAGAGAAATTAACAAGATTACCATCAGGTACAGATTTCCATTGCCAAGGATGGACGATTTGATGGATTGCTTGAACAGAGTGAAATTTTTTTCAAAGATTGATTTGAAAAGCGGATATCATCAAATTCGTATGAGAGAAGGAGATGGATGGAAGATAACATTCAAGACCAATGAAGGGTTGTATGAATGGATTGTTATGTCATTTGGCTTAACAAACTCACTGAGCACTTTCATGAGATTGATGAATGAAGTCCTGAAGGATTTCATCGAAAAATTTGTCATTGTGTATCTTGATGACATACTGATTTTCAGTAAAACAGAGGCAGAGCATCTGAAACATTTCGCTACAGTGATGAAGAGGTTGCAGCAAGAGAAGCTGTTGATAAACATGAAGAAATCCTCATTCATGAAGACAAAGCTCATTTATTTGGGGTTTGTTATTTCTGCAGACAGGTTGAAGATGGATCCAGATAAAGTGGAGGTGATTAAGAATTGGCCATCGCCAAAGAGTATCTTTGAAGTTTGAATTTTTCATGGATTGGCTAGTTTCTACATAAAATTCATCAGGAATTTTAGTGGGATTAGTGCACCAATGATGGACTCAGTGAAGAAGAGACACAAGTCTTTTCACTGGACAAAATAAGCCGAGAAAAGCTTCAATTTGTTGAAAAGGAAAATCACGGAACAACCAATTTTGGTGTTGGCGGATTTCAAAAAGACATTTCAAGTAAAATGTGATGCAAGTGGATTTGCAATAGGGGCAGTCTTGAGCCAAGAAGACAGACCGATAGCATACTTCAGCGAGAAGCTGAACGAAGCCAAAATAAAATACTCTATGTATGACAAGGAGTTCTATGCTATTATTTAAGCATTGAATAAATGGAGACACTACTTAATTCCTAAGGAGTTTGTATTATACAGTGACAATCATGCTTTGCAATTTGTGACTCAACAGGAGAAGTTGAATCAAAGACATGTTAAATGGGTTGAATACATGCAGAAATTTACTTTTGTAACTAAGCATATTTCTGGAACTGCTAACAAAGTTATTGATGCTTTGAGCAGGAAATGTTTGCTATTGCAGGAGTTCAGAGTCAAAACTTTGGGTTTTGATAACCTCGAGGAAATGTACATAGATGATCCATATTTTAAAGAGGTGTATGAAGAAGTTGAGAATCCAATTCTCAGGGATAGAAGTCAATGGACAGAATACATGATCCAAGAAGGATTACTATTTAAGGGTAATCAACTTTGTATTCCAAAATGCTCCATGAGAGAGAATTTGTTGAAGGAGAAACACAGTGGAGGATTGGTCGGGCATTTTGGTCATGACAAGACGTTCTCAAAGTTAAATGAGTCATATTTTTGGCTAGGAATGAGAGAAGACGTCAAAAGATTGGTGGACAGATGTACAATTTGTCAGCATTCAAAAGGAAAGAGGCAGAATGCAGGTTTATATCAACTATTACCCATACCTAAGAGGCCATGGGATGCAGTAAGCATGGACTTCATATTGGGGCTGCTGAGAACACAAAGAGGGTTCGATTCAATCTTTGTGGTAATAGATAGATTTTCTAAAATGGCACACTTCATACCGTGTCAGAAAACCAGTGACGCAACTCACATTGTGAATCTGTTTTTCAAATAAGTTATTTGACTTCACGGCTTACCAAGGAGCATAGTTTCAGATCGAGACACCAAGTTCATGGGACACTTCTGGAGAACCTTATGGAAAAAGATAGGAACGAACTTGTCATTCAGTTCGGCTTATCATCCTCAGACAGATGGACAGACAGAAGTTGTTAACAGAAGTTTGGGAGACTTGCTGAGAAGTTTGGTGACTGAACATCACAGTCAGTGGGACAACATTCTTCCACATGTGGAATTTGCTTATAATGATTCAATCAACAGAAGCACAGGGCAAAGTCCATTTCAAATTGTTTATGGCATGCAGCCAAGGGGAGTTTCTAAATTGAGGGATTCATAACATAACACAACTAGGAGTGCTAGTGCAGAAGATTTTTCCGAGGCAATGAGGGAGCTTCACAGCCAGGTGAAGGAGCGATTGCAGAACTCAAGCCAAGAATATAAGCGAAGAACAGATCAACACAGGCGACAACTTCAGTTCGAAGTTGGTGATTTGATCCTTACACACTTGAGAAAGGAAAGGTTCCCAAGAGGGACATATAATAAATTGAAAATGAAGAAAATTGGAACGTACCGGATCATAAGGAAATTTGGGACAAATGCTTATGAGATTGAATTACCCGATGGGATCAGAATTTCTCCGATATTCAACATCTCATATTTGTACCGTTATAAATCTGAAGAAGCAGAAGTAGGTAGTGAACAACCATAGGTTCAGTGGGATAAACAGATGCCAATTGCAGAGAAGCCACAGATGTAAAGCATACTGGACAAAAGAGTTAGTAAGAGGACCAGGTGAAAGGAATATTTTGAATACTTGGTCAAGTAGAAGGGACATCCAGTTGAAGACGCCAGCTTGGAAAATGAAGCAGAGATCTAAAAGCATGGGAAGACCATGCGAGAGTTCATGGACAGGAGCCCATGAAAAATTTTCAAGCGAGGGAGTACGATCTAGGAGCATCGCCAACAACAAGCAAGCATAGAGGCGGAAGATAGCTGGGACAAGCACCGGTGCATTTCATCACGTTGCAAAAGTGTTTTGATATGTTTTGAAATAAATGTGTGGATGTTAATGTAATAGTTAAGAGGAAGCACACTTAGATATTGTAAATATATCTTGAGCGATCCACTCTCATCTCTAGTAGGTGAAGGCATTAATACATAATTAATGTGAGTAGGTAGATTTAAATAGAGATTAGATAGTTTAGAGCGTAGGAGGGAAAACCAACTATAGACACCCTCATCTTGTATCATTGTAAAATTAGCATGATCAATCGAGCATAGAGCATAGAGAGGAGAAGAAGCAGAGAACTGTATTTGAAAAAACCCATGTACAGAAGTCCTGAATTAATACATGAAGCTTTGATTCAGACTTATGGTGTTGTGATATTGTCTGTGTATGTATGTTGAATGCTATTATTATAGCTACTTTACTCTTTCTGTTATGCATTTGTTGTTATGCTATGTATGAATGATTTCTTGTTGAATGTTTGAAATCTGAGAAAGAGAGTAAGGAGTGAGTTTCAATTGTTTCTCAACCTGAGTGAGTAAAATTCCTGCAAGGAGTGCAGTGGAGTTTGTCCGCAAGGAGTGCGTTGACAAGGATTCAGAGCTTTTATCTCTGAAATCTCAGGAGGGATAACATTGTTCTCATTCTCGCGGAAGTGCAAGTTAAGAAAAAGAGCCGTGCAAAATGTGCACAGGCCAAGTAGAGTCTCAGAGTTATAACCTGAGTGAAATTATTGAAGGACTATTGTCGCAGGGAGTGCACAGAGTCGAAGAGATTCAAATACTAGAGTGTATTTGAAGAAGTGCCGAAAGGAGTGCACGTAGGAATCATCCCCAAAGGACTTGAGGATTTTTTTTTCAAACAAGTTCAGGAGGGATAGAGTCTTCGAAGTTGTCAAAGAAAAGCTCAAGAGGGCTAGTGCCTTGAAGTGTTGGAAGGAGGTGTAGCAAATTTGTTTTGTAGGTGGACAAGTTCCATGAAGGAATACCTTGTTCATCTCATAGGAGTTTTCAAGGTGGAATTGGACAGTCAGAATTCTCCGTGGAGAATTCACGAAATTCTGAGAGCTGTCAAATCTTGCAAAGGAGAAGGGAAGTTACGGCAGGTATTCTTCAAGTGCAAGATCAGGAGAGATTGGACTGTAGGATCCAAGTCGACAGGAGTCATTGGATCACTCGTGAATTCTCACTTCGGGGATTCGTGAGTTGAAGGACAAAAAACCTTGCACCAAGATTCACAAAATTGTGAAGTGTGAAGTCCCGATAGGGTGAGAAGTTTCGTTGTGGGGCCAACATTAATAACAAGTCAGAATTCGCCATTTCAACATTTCGGAGGATAGGAGCTCGAGATATATGTTCCAGAATTCCCAAAAATCACGAGACGCGATATAAGTATGGGGAAACGACGTCATCAACTATTTCAGTAGATCAACATTTTGGGTTTTGGCAGTTGGAGAGTCTAGACTTTTTCCCGAAAGTCCCGAAGTCATGAGTTACGATAGGGAGTAACAAGGAGTTTGGGATATTGGCACTTCGGGTGTCGGGATACAAAGGAGGCATTTCTTGGGAAGCAAAGTCACGAAAGTGCCAAAGATAGGCACGAGAGACACATGGAAAAACCACAAGGTGGGCTCGGGTGATAGACAGGCAGACCCGTGTGCCCTAGTGAAAGGAGTCAACACTTCGTTGACTTCTCGTGTCTCGGGGATTCATGGAATGAGAGCATGGGAGCTCGACACTGAAACTCGTGAAGCGGCGAGTAGCGAAAGGTGCTAGTGTTAAGTCTAGCCGGTGGCCATGCACGGAGGGCGTTGACAAGGGGAGGAGCCATACCTGTATCAGCATTTTGGGTATCGTGAATTTGGAAAGGAAGAGTCGAATGCTTCGACTCGTGAAATTTCGAGATCGCGAGTTGAGACAAGTGACTTTGGGTTAGGCCCTTGGTCATAGCACTGTGGTTTCTTGGGAAAGGTGGAGCTCGCGCCTAGTGTTGTTCGCACAGGGGAGCTTTCGAAAGGACCTGTGGATCGATTAAATTGAGATTCTAGAAGAGGAATTAAAGAGTCAATCTGACTCAAGGGTAGGAATTAGAACGATCCTGTGAGTGGACCTTGACCCGAGGGTCGAGGTTCTGCATCATCTGATCAATCTTTTGAAGGTAGGGTTCTCAGGGGGATTAGTTATGTCTGTGACTTCCATGTGTTTTTCAACAGTCTCATTTTTACCCTTATCCTTCCTTTTGACAAGAGATTTTGTTATGACCTCTTGTTCAACAGTTTCCTTCTTGGATGATGACCTAGTGAAGGGCCTCCTATATCTAGTATCAACTACAACAATAGGTGAGGGGAAGAGTAACTTTCTCCCATTTTTTCCTATGGTTTTAGCTGAGGGAATTTCTTCTAGTTCTGGAGCAGGTTGGGGTGAAAAATCCCTCTGTGGAGAGTGATGAGATCCCCCTTCTTCTTCTTCTTGTTCCTTAAGAGACTCATTATCTTTAGCAATGTGTTTTCCCTTTCTCTTTTTGCTTGTCTCTGTGTGGATAGAATTGTTAGCTTGAAGAGGACTTTACACCTTATATTGAGGAGTAGGGGCTACATTTAATTGCAGATGTGCATAGGAAATGAATTTCTCCCAAGGTATGTTTATTTTCTTCAAATCGTCCATCACAAGCATCCTAATCAACCCTGAGTGGAAAAAAATTGTGTCCACAACCTTGGACTTGGCTTGGACCTTGTTAGCCATTTTCCCCATACTCCTAAACAAATATAAAGGGATGTTCATGAGGTCTTTACTTGTGAAGTGCAACAAAATTCTAATGTGATATTGGTAAATCATATTGAATATGCCCTCACAGGTAAAATATCTCTAGATCACCTTTAACATCTTGTCAAATCCCTCAACCAAGTGGCTCCTAGGTACTCCCTTTGATAGGTTAGCTACTTGATATTATGGTTTGAGCAACTCTTTAGAGAAGGCTACATTAAGAGGCATGGATTTAAACCATCTTTCACTAGTGTTGGGTATCTCAGTGGCTACTAAAATGGTGGATTCAAATACCTCCAGTTCAAGGGTTCCCACCTTGGTTTTAGTTCCATCAAAATTTAAGGAAAACTCTTTGGCTACCTCAGGGTGTCCCCTCTTCATATTTTGACATAAATTTAAACATCCAACCCTCTAGAAGACCTCTTTGATCAAATGTTCAACATCAAACAACTGCATATCATAAGGCTCAGGCTTGACTACACTCCCACCCTTGTGAGACTTATTTTGTTGAGGTGTATCCATTTTGTATTATAGGAGGAAAAGTAATATAGTAGTCTGAGAGACATAACATGCCAAACAAAGTACATAGGTCTTAGGGTTTGGAATGATGGTATTTTTTAAGATGGCTTCTTATAAGGCTTCCAAGTTTTTTTTCTTATTTGAATTCTGATTTTATGAAAGGGAAACTAATTGTTAAGAAATGTAAAAACACCCTTCAGGAAAATGGATATGCAAGGAGGAAGCAACTTCCAAGGTTTTAAGCTAGTAAATCACCATCATGCAAGGTTATCACAACTTAATCAGCAAGGCTCTTTAAACATTCAGCATAGACAGACTTTAGACTTGGAAAAACAATTGAAAATCTAAAGGAAATGAGCTGATGCAGGGTATATGATCAAAGGATAACAATGTTGAATTTTATGCACATGTTCACAATGCTGGAATAGGGGATATATAACACAATTTGTAGCATATTTCATAGTATAGAAACAAGGGCCACTAAAGAGAAAGGCACAATGGCTTTGACAACAATATTGGCTCAATTGTAGTAGAAGGGGCTGAAAATATTTGCAGGCAGACTGAGAATCGGTGATAGAAAAGGTTAAAGGGGCAAGTTGGTGATGTGAATCCTCAATTCGTAGTGCCTAGGAAGAGAAACATAAGAAAAACTTTAATCTGATCTTCAACGGAGCTCAGAAAACTCAAGTATTACCTAAACATCGTGGCTTGACAGTAGATATGATTCAGTGTCTAAAACCACCTGCAATAACTCTAACCTTCAATTCCCCTTTGCCATCCAGTCTTTAGCAGAATCCACAACGCCTGTCTGAACTTAGGAGTTTCTGCAGTGCCAAACTAGGAGAAAAATTCAAATATTTGAGAAAACAGTTAGACAAACTTAAATGACTAAATCCCAACTTCTTTCCTTTAAATCATGGATGATGAAATCAATGAGATTGATTGACAGAAGCCTCATAAATGCAATAATGGTAATGAGGGAGGATGTACTCAAGATGAGCTATGAAATGTCCTGTTGAGTTGGCAGTGTACTAAAACAAATTGATTTGACCTTCTAATGGGTAGATGGACATAGTGGAGGGGTTTAAGTGCATAGTGGAGGTAGTGACATGTCAGACTAGTGATGGCATAAGGGTGATGGTGATGGATGTCTAATCATGTGATGAGAGGAAGGTATGAACCAAAGGTATGAGCCAAAGGTATGAACCAAAGGTATGGTCCAAAGGTATGAAACAAAGGTATGGGCCAATATTCAAACTTACATTTATTTTTTTCTAAGACCTAAGAAAACTATAAGGAGAAAATCAAAAGTAAATCTTAAACAAGACGAAGGATAAAAACTAAAAACCTAAGGATGAATTTGACCCATAACAACTTCATGTGACCCTTAAAACTTCATGTGATAACACCTAAATAGAACCTCCAATATGGTCCATAGTCCATTCAGAGTTGAGAGTGATTACTTGATACTAAATTTTAGGAGAAATATATAAGAAGATACACCCTAAAGCCATATCATGTATGTTGAGAAAAATATTTATCTTCTAGAGAATCAATCTCTCATTCTATTTCCATGGTCAATGGGTATAACCCTTGATTCTTGCATTGATGCAAAATCCTTGGATTCCAATCAACATAGTTGTATGGTGTGAGCATAATAACATATGTTGATTCCATCCTAATTGACTGAATCTCCTTCTAAACCTACAAAAAAATCATGTGCTTCTTGCTTCTAGAAACCTATGGCATGGTTTTAGGGTTTTCACCCAAAGTTCACATGGTATCATAGCTCGAGAAAATCACAGAAAAGTTGCAAGAGAATTGAGAGAGAGAGAGAGAGAGAGAATAATGAGAGAAAGAATGAGAAAATCTATTAATCACAATATGATGAATGAGTAATACACATGCACACACACACATATATATAGTCTAGGAGCATCGATGCACCAATATCATGCAGTACATGCACCATATGAGTGATGTAAAGGAGATATGGACACTAAATTACTATGAATGGATTCAACTACTAGCTAGTCTCATTTAATTTTTTAAGAGGAAACATTTTAACTGAGTTACAAGTGTGGAGACCAAGAATAATGCATTCATGCAAAGGAAGTGTGCCTTCGCGCCCTAAAACCTAGGGAATGGACTGTTGGTTTGTTTACTCTACTTTATCAGTTATATACTCTGATCTTCCCTTACTATCATAGGTTGACCCGGGTTCATATGTAACAAGCTCCCAACAAAATCCCTCTAAAACTATCATCCCCCCTGGTAAACCAGAAGGCAATGCAATACACATAGTGTATTGCATAGTGTCACCCGAGATAGCTCTATGGGTGGCTGCAATACTCAAGTTCTTGCAACCTGGGAATGAGTGGAGATCTATGGTTGTACCTTATGATCTTTATTCATTTAGTCTAACCTCTTAATTAAAACAATCATTCTTATTCATTCATGTGGAGTATCATATATAACTAGTTCCTCCATTCATTCATCTAGCATTTAATTATTAACAACAATACAAAAGCATACATTTAATCACATAACACAAGTTTTACCATGGTTCACCCCCTCCTAGGCTATGTCCACAAAGATCTGTCTCTCAATCTCTTTATTATGCCTCAACAATATTTCACGTTGCATGTGGTTATAGTCTTGGATCTTACAATCTCAATAGGTTCCCTGATCCCTATGAGGATGACTATATCGCACAAGGCTCCTTAGCATGCAATCTAACCCTTAGGATTGAGTTTCTCGATCCTTCTCTAGCTCACCATCTTACAAATTGTTGCAGTTCTTACACCCTGTCCCCTCTTAGACCTCATAATTACTACTTATATATCTTCTTGGCTCATTATCCATTACATTATATTTCAAAAAACCTAACCCTAACACAGTTAGGTCTCCCTTGAATGTGTGCCTCACACACTTCCCTCACACATTCTACTTTTCCTTCTAGCTGTACTTTCTTCCCTTCATTCTTCTCTCCCCAAAAATAGCCTTTTCCCCATAAAGGCTCTGTGTCCAACAAGCCCCCAACACTGACATCTGGCTCATCCCGAGCCACCTATGCTTTGCACGGTTATTCAATAGCTCCTGCGAGAGTGTGTAACTTGTTTGTGAGTTCCCTTCCATGTGTTTGAGCCTACACAGTCTTTTCTTTGAGCACATCTCCTCCTTGATCATTTCTACGCACTCTGCCTATGTTTCTCCATGTTCTTCTTTTCCTCCTCTACCTACAAAATGACCTTCACAGCTAACTCTTGGAGAGGTTCCATTTGAGCTTGTCATTCCTTCTTTTGTGTTTGCACAACTACTAGCTCTTCTTGCAACTTATTCAAGTCTTGCATTCATTTGAGGCACTCGGTGATATTCATTGTTTTTTTACTCTGCTTGAGGTCCTGTATGGTTGCACTTATCTTCTCCTCTTCCTGGTCCTAGTGTTGGACCTGCTGATCTTCTTCTATCTTTGTCCATAGCTGCACTATCATTTCAAACAAGTCAACAGTTGCACTGACTTGTCGTTCCATTTCATCCATCTGTCTATTTGCTTCTTTCTTCCTTTCTTCCTTCACCTCTGGGGGAGTGGTAGGAATGATTTGTTCCTAGAGGTTCTTGATCTCCTTCCTATATTGATCAATTGTTTTCACATCTGATCAATTTTCTGCATTGTCATGGGCTTTTCTATTTGTGCAGTTTTTGGAATTCTGTCATAGGCTATAACCACTCCCTACTCGAGCCTATCCACATGATATTTCTCATATTTGGTCTTGATCTTGACTTGTTCGAGCACCAACTCCAAATCCTCTTTGTTGTCCTTTGTGTGTTGCAACTCTATTGTGTCTATTCGTGAGCATGGTTGCACCTCCTATGTGATACTGACTTGTAGTTTGTATAGCGCCCTGGTTTTTATCCACTTCATTACCAACTATATCTGTGCCATATCTTTCAAGGGTGTCTGAGCTACAATCTCATCCATGCGCAACATGTTGGTTGTAATATGGAAGGTCGGGCTCACCTGTGTTATCGTCTGGATTATCTCATGTTCACTCGGCACAACCTTGGCTCCTACTTCTGATGCTGCAAGGAATGACTCTGTTCCTTTTTCCACTCTCTTCTCTTCTCCAATCTTCTCTAGGACCTTCCTTATGTTGACCAAATCATATTGAATTCAGTCCCTTTGGTGTTGGGCATCTTCAAACTCCTCAACTGCATGTTCGTGGAATCTTTCAGCCACGAGGTCCACATCATCCTCAATGATTGTATATTTTCGTGCTTTCTTGTGTGCCTTGGCCTTTTTGCACACACCCCCAGTGTGTATGATTGGCCTCTTTGTTTGGCCTTGTTCCTATGGGGTATCCCTCGATGGGGTTCCTTGTGCTGTCTCAACCCCTTTTTCTTGTTCTTTCAGTGCCTGGGTGGTGTCCTTTTTCTTGGCCTGGGTACCTTTCTTTGGCACACCCCCTGCTTTTTTTGTTCTGACTTCTAACTTGGATTTGGCTTCTTCAGCACAGCTTTATCATTGGCAGGTATCTAATCTTTCCCTTCATCAGCCTCCTTACCTATGGGAATCTCTTGAGTTATAATTGGAACTGTCTAGTCATCTTCCCAATCCTCGATGTCCATCTCTACATCTGATTACTTGATGCAATATCACAATTGTAGCTATTCCTTCTCGAGATCCCTTCACGCTTGGATCCATACGATGTGCCTGGTCTCTTTGAAGTTGGCGATGTCTCGGTATTGCACGTCCAATTATGGAGTAATCCACCAAGTGTTGGAAATAATTTCTTGGAGGTCATTGTAATACCCCATGAACATGCTTTCATTTGTACTTCTAACTTTGGGATCCGAAGTGCTCCCCAATGATGTGTATCGCGCTGCATGGTAACGAATATTTTGTTCGCAAAAGTATGTGTATTAGGGATCCCTCCATCCCATCAAAGAAATCAATATGAGTAACCAAGAGTATTGAAACTCTTCCCCCAGATCTTGTGTGTCTTTTCATTCCTCAAGGAACAGGTTTAACAAGTATGGGGCCCAACTGAGCATAGTTCCCTCCATGCACTGTGTTGCATCCACAATGACCATGGTAGGGACTTCCTCCTTGCGACACTTCCTAAGCAACTTGCAAGCCATGATTTTGGTGGTCATCCATGTTGCCGCATCGATGATGCACTTCATGATGATTCCACATGACCCTCTCTCTATGCCATGTGTCTTTTTCATCTCCTCCGTTAGTGCCTTCTCCTTGGTCTTGTCATCAAGGTACCGCGCAGGATTATCCCCTCGAGATGGAAGCCCTATAATATAAGAAATGATATCTATGTCTATCGATACAAGCTCTTCTACCCATATATACCCTCTTTGGGTGATTTTTATCAGGTGCTTAACGCAGTTGTTTACGTCGTGACCCCTTCCAAAATGTGGGATATCCAACAGGTTTAGAATTCTGGTGTTGGCCAATTTCACTGCCCACTGTTTTGGTTGAAAAATTAGATCGTTGAAGGGTCATGTACCCATGCTATCAAGTTATACCTGTCTTGAAAATTCAGGGAACTTGTCCACATCGGCCACATCGTGGTCCAAGTACCATAGTTTTTCCATGCATCCCAAAAGGTTAGGTGTGGCCTGCACCCCTTATGGAAAGTGCGGAAAGACTGTGGTTGTTGCAGTCTATCTACGTCATTATCTTGCTATGGGTTTTTTTCCATTTCATTGTGGTGGTGGACTTGAGGTTCTAAACTCCATTGTTCTGTCGTCAGCATATGCCTCTGGCCGGCCAGTAACATCTTTTGCTATCCCCTCCTGTTTTTTCTCCAGCTCTGTTGTGTGTGACCATCCTAGCATGACCACTTATGTCTAGTTTTGGGTTGTCCCATTTACCCTCAAAACCTATTTAGTGTGTTCAGGGTGAAAAGGATTTACTGCATCCTTGGTGCATGCATTTGGTGTTGTTTTTACTAAAGGTAAGTGTTTATTCTGTGTTAATTTATGTGTTATGTTAATATTTGTTCAATTATTTTTATGGGTTTTTCTATACATGTTGCATTTGTATATATAGATGTTGTTATCTGCATTAATATGAGAAATTGCAGAAGTAAACTAGTTACAATATGGTATCAGAGCTATAATTGGGAGAGTTTTGTGTGTGCTAGCAGGGCCATTTAAAATTCAATCTATACCAGGGTTTAAGATATAGATAGATAGAATGACCATCTTAAAGTCAATATATTTTCTAATCTACCCTAAACATACCAAAACAAATGAAAAGAAATAAATAAGAGAGAAGATCGGTAATTGTACCTTTTATCCCATGTCTGGTATTGATCTTCTCAAGCTTTGTAGCTCCAACGACTGCAAGTCTTCTCCCAAGGCTAACCTGCATCCAAAAATAAGAAAACAAGGACCACAAACATGTTATTTCTATTCATAAATTAGGGTTAGATACCAAATTATCTATATAAATAAAAGAAAATACACAAAACATCATCATTTGGGATAGGGAAAAGAGATTATTTTATTCATCAAACAAATACCAAAACTTACAATCTATGTCGGCCATTGTTCTGCGAACTTGGTCTAGGATCCTCTTTACAATGCTCCAAGTGCACCCTTAATAGTCCTATTATCTCAATATTATGATCGCCTCAAGGGAAGGGAATGGATTGAATGGAAGAAGAAGGGGTTGATGAGGGAATACTGAGGCAATATCTCATAAAAGGTATCAAAAGCTTGGGCAAGGAAGGGAAGTGAAATTGGGCAGAGTTTCACTGTTCTTATGCTTCGATGTGAAATGAGACCCCAACACCTCCTTTTATATTAAAAAAGGATGGTTATTCAGTTGGGTGACGGGCTATAATAGGTGAATTGGTTGGGAAACCTACAATAGCCAGTGAATTTCACCAAATTCCTTACAACTTTTTAATTTTTGAAAATTTTGCAAGCATACGTGGGTTGTTTAGTTTACATAAATCGTATGTACGTGGGTTTTCTAGCATGAAACAATCATATTTATGCGAGATGTAATTGTGCATTGCATATACATGCTCTAAAAAATGGTTTTTTAAGAAGAGTTTCTCAACAGTTCTTTGGAAAAATATGAAATTAAGAGGGTCAATGCCATGTATGCATGAGTAGGGAATTTTAGGGCTATAACAGATGCCCCCTAATGTGTGAGGTCAGAAGAGAAATGGATGGCTGAAATACATTACAATATCTTCACCAATGTACGAAATCGAGCGAGCCTGGTACTAGAGTTCGGGAGGTGCCATCTGCAAAACAACAAATGTTTCTCTGAGGTGGGAATACCCATGCTCATGATGAACTGAATCATGGCTTCCAATCAAATAAAATTCATATCCATGTCATATAACTATATAAAGTGTATCCAAGAGCAATACACAATGGATCTACATCTCAAAATTAGTCAAATGTATACAAGTATAGTATTCATCTTCAAGAATCTAGTGATGCATGTGGCTGGAGATGAGGTATTCATAACTCGAGAAACAACCTAAAGATATTCAAAACTCAAGTAGGATTACAATGGGAGTGTATAACTCACTACCCTGAGTTCTTCAACAGATCATCGAAAAAATACATGAGGATCTCGATGATCAGGCAGAGAACTTCATCGATTTTGAATCTGGACTTCATTGGACTCTTGGGATAGTCATCTCATGAGGGTCAAGAGACAAACTACAGAAAGGCTGACTCAGGTTGAGTGAAAATTCTCTTGGAAAAAATCACGAAAGATGATCAGACTTAAGTAGCATGACATTGAAATAAGTTTGTGATGAAGAAGGAAACAAAAAATCTCCATGTGTTTGGAAGAGTAACCAAATGGAGGAGGACACAACTCTATGTAGCGATAACAACTTTCTAAGGTCATAATAGATCTCAATGCTTGACGAACAAATGGAAGGATGTGCTTTGTCCAAGGGTGACTCTCTGTGCTGCTGAAAAAAGAATGAATATTTCTCGTCCCCTCTTCTTGGAATATTTGATTTTTTTTTTCTTTTCAATTTTTTAAGAGCTTGAAAAAGAATAAAAGAATGTTATGTTACAAAGAAGGAATGATTGTCACAAGAAATCATACCAGTTCCAAGCACAAGGAACATATTAATGCTCATAAAAAGGAGACATGTGCAAGAAAAGGACACTCGGGGAAAATTCCTCCATGGGTCAAGCTGTCAGGTCACAGAGGCAAGAAGTGCTACAAGGCTTGCATATAAGGAATGATTCAAAGGTTCAGTTCAAGGAAACATGGAGCCATCTTTAGGCCAAATATGAAAAGATGAGATCCACAAATGTGATTAAGCAAGACACAATGAGGCCCCTTCTATGTAGTTTTTATGAGCCCAGAGAAGGTAAGATCGGTAGTTTTTTTACATTTAGAGAGTTTGAAAAAATGCAAAAGAAGACTCCAAGTACATTTTTCAGAGATAGTCTAGTCGTTTTGAAAAAGGGTTAAGGTTGCATTGAAAATATGTCTATTCAAAACCATTTTAACAAGTGTGACAAAGACAAGATCACTCGACAATCTTTTCAATTTTAAGGAGTTTGAAAAGAGCTTAACTATGGACTCACAACCTTTTTCTGTGTTTAGTGTCCTTAGCCCAAAAAAGTGAAAAACTGAGGAGAACTCTCTCAGCGAGATGAATCTCCGGAGGCATACCTTTTTCCACTATAATCTACAGGATGGAAAAGGGCTTAAAATCATGCCAATATACGTTCTTATGGACCAATTTAATGAGTGTGAAGGAACAAGGTCACTCGGTGATCTTTTCAATTTTAGGAAGTCTAAAAAAATCTTAACTATGGACTCCAGGGGGGTTCCTTTTTCATAAGTAATCTCCCAGGCCCGAAAAAGGTGATAAACCAAAACCAAGGAGAATGTTCCTTTTTCAAAGATTTAGTCCCTCAGGCCCGAAAAAGGGTTAAACTTATGCCTGAGAATACTCTTCTAGTGAACCAAAGTTCTCAGAGCATACCTTTATTCATAAAATTAGTCATCTGGACTGAAAAAGGGGTAAACTACCATCATACAGATGTGCCTTTAAATTTGAGTTTGGCGAGTGTGAAGGGAAACCAGATCGCTCAGAAATATTTTCATTTTTAGAGAGTCTAAAAAGGGCTTGAAGAAGACTCCAGGGGGATACTTTTCTCAAGTAATCCAGACAAGATCAAAAATAATAAATACATCCTCGTTGGATGTTTCTTTTGAATTTTAAAGAGATCCTGAAAGACAACAAAGCGTTCTCATGACGTAGTCCCACGAGGTAGAGTCTACACAAACACTAGGAACATATAAAGTGGCATCCTGAAATAATGTTGAATTAGGATGGTGATTATCATATTCCAGTTGGTCGACAGTGGCAATGCTTCCATTTTGAGGGAAATGCATCACTCGAAAGAGCGTAGACACCACAACATTCATAGCATATACATAATCACGCTCGAGAAGCATATTGAAATCTAATGACACTTGCACCACTATAACTTCAAAAAGGACAGTATTCCCACCTAACGATATAGGAAACTAAAGAAGAATCCCCAAATATTCACTAATACGTCTATCAAAATCTAGAAACTCATGCGAAGAAGTCACAAGCTCGAGAGAACCCAAATCTTGCCAAGCTGAGGAGGATAAAATACTTGTGGAGGCTCCTTCATCTAAAATACATCGGTAAATGCAATTTGAATTAACTTGAAACCTTATTTGAAAGGGTGTACAAGAAGGAAGACGAGGCTCAACAAGGTCATTCCAATCAAAGGAAACCATCCTAGGGCTTGGAGGGGGTGTGCTCAAAGTGAGAAGAATGCCCCCTTGTTTTGAAAGTACTAAACTGGAAATGCTAAAAACATAGTCAGTAGACACATCACTCCCCAAGAGAAGAGTGGGATCAACCAAAGATTATGTCAGTGTGACCACTTTGGTAGACTCAAAACTCTCCAAGAGAAGAGTGGGATCAGCCGAAGATTTCATCGGTGTGACCACTTTCTCAACCATTGGTCGAATAAATTATTAGACAACATGGTCTAAAGGTGCATCACCCCCAAAAAGGGAAGTGGTATCGGTCGAATATTGCATCAACATGACCACTTTCTCAACCACTAGCTGAATAAGTTGTGAGGATATCTCAGAAGACTCAGAATCAAAAGAGCTTGCAGAAAGGGACCACAATCTTCTTACCTCTAAAATTCTAGAGAATAAATGAGTAAGGTGATCTCCCTTGCAAAGCTTACTGTTGGATCATGTTGTCATTGATGCCAATGGTTTGATTGATTGATGTCATTGATTGATGTCAAAGGATTGATTGATTGATGATTGATGTAATATAATATGTATTGTCCTTGATGAGAATGCATAGATGAAGATGGATCAATGAGTTGTCATTGATATGACGAAGATGGATCAATGAGTTGTCATTGATACATGATGAAGATGGATCAATGTGGTTTCATTGGTATATGATGCATTGTTGGAAAAATGTATATATGACTCATTATTGTCTTATTATGATTGATAAGGTGCACAAATGGATGAACTCCAAAGCGGTCCTCTTATGGTGAAATCCCTCACAGGAAGACGCTTTGCGGATTGAGTTATCCTAGAAGAATGGTTGGAGGACCCATGCTCTCATTATTGCCTTATCATGATTGATAAGGTGCACAAATGGATGAACTCCAAAGTGGTCCCCTTATGGTGAAATTCCTCATGGGAAGACTCTTTACGGATTGTGTTATCCTATAAGAATGGTTGGAGGACCCATGCTTGTATGTGGAATAATGAGATGAATATCAAGGAAATTGTTGGTGAAACTATCCTAAATGGATAGTGTTTTTCATGCCATTTATGGTGGCATGTGGAATGTCACATAACTCGTCATGGTTTGAGAGTTATGGCCTTACGAAGATGAGGGACCCCCACATGAAGGCTTGAAGCCCCCAAGGTCAAAGAAGTCAAAGTGACCTAAAAGAAGAAATCATTATTTAAATGATAAAGTAAAGTGACAAAGTCAAGGTTGATTATTTAAATAATAAAGAGAAGTGACAAAATCAAG
>ML788655.1:694029-725718 GCA_009831015.1 Picea engelmannii
TAAAGCTACTTATAGTGATTCACTTTTATACTTGAAGTGAAATGCACTTTACAATTTTTAGCATGAACTTTTTCAAAAAAAGTAACAAAAGAGAGATTTGAACTCAAGACCTCTTACTTAATAAGGCAAGTTTTAACCAACTGATCTAGCAAAACATATTGTAAAGTTCAGAAGGAGGATTGGGGGTGTTGTTGTTTTTGTTGTGGAAGACGGCCTTGGAGAGCATGCTCCAAAAAAACTATTTTTCACACAGTAAAAAAATTTCGCTTCTCGATGACAACAAGGGTTAGATCTCGGTTAGCTTACCCGGAAGATGCACCTTTTCCTATCTGTTTGTGATTTTCTGAGATCGCACAAAGCGCGGGGCAAAGAGAATACGTATATCTAAAAGAGTATCAGCCCGGAAAAAAAAAATACAAACCGAAATAAAATCAAAACTTTGCAAAAAATTAAAAATGCGTATTCAGACTTTATACCTCTGGATTCTGACTGTAATGGCTGTATCTTGGGCAAACGAAAACCTTTTCGAGTGAAACAAAAAGTGTTCCTGAATGAAAATCATGCTCTGGACGCAATGGAATAGTCCTTTCAGCCTCGAAATGTACAGAAATGCCAAAAAATGGAGATGAGGAAACTCGACTTCACGATCTCGATCTACAACAGGAGCGGGTCTTCAAACAGGCTCTGATACCATGTTCGACAACACAGGTATTCCAACAGAGGAAGAACACCTTCATTAACCACTCACATAACTAGATCAAAGATCAACACACCGATGTTTTCACATGGTAAAACCCCTACGGGGAAACATCCACGGCCCCAACCAACGTGGCCACTTGGAGCAGTTTATTAATGCAAAGAAAAAGATTACAGAGAGATTTTACAAGAGAGTTTCTCACAATCGATCATCGAAAAATGACCCTCCATGCTCTTTAAATAGAGATCATGGACCAATCGGGTGCTAAGCCACCGATCAATAGCCATTAATATCGAGGAGAGTATGAACCGTCGGATCACTCTATGTCGGGAACATATCGTGACCGTCGGATTTCCTAACTACAAATGCATACTAATGCATACTAAAGAAACACACTTTTACCTAACGACATATTAGACCAAGTAGATCTTAACTAACTCCTAAGTGTCTAAATATCCTAACAAGAAATAGTTCATTCGAGAAAAGAACTTGATGTAAAACTCATTCAAACAAAATATGAAAATATCTCTAAAATATTAGATGAGATTATTACCACACAAAAGGATTTAAGTGATAAAAATGGAATAGGCTATTCTCAAGAAGAAAGATGAGTCAACTTAAAATCTTATGCAGATACTCTCCTCAATACATTCAAGAAGAAAAATGAAGAAAAGACAAATAACGATCAAAACTCTAGAGGACCACTTCTAGCCATCAATAAGGAAGATAATACAATACCAAATAAGTTTTATCAAAACATGTATCCTCACATTTTCTTTGGTTATTGCTTTGCATGCTCTAATTTCGGACACAAAGCTATGAATTGTAGAGAATATAGAAGGAAAAGTTTGAGGGTTGAATTATGACCATAAAGATAACCAAGAAGTAAATCAAGTCAAAAGCAGAAACTATAACTCTTTTGCACCTCTACAAAAAGGGGACCTAGAATGCTTCAGATGTCATAACCATGGACATAAGGCCAATAATTGCAGATTAATGGAAGTCTCAGAACAACCAAGATTCATTAGACAACAAAAAACGCTTTGGAAAGAAAAAAACATCAAAGAAAGAATGCCTTATTGCCTTAAAATACCAAGATAAACAAGATCTTTGGTATGTTGACAATGGGTGCTCAAAACATATGACAGGAAACAAGGACAAGTTTTTGAACTTAAAAAAACAAAAGGGTAAAGTTACGTTTGGTGGCAATGCTTCAGGTAACATACTTGGGAAAGGCACTGTGAGCTTGGGAAAAGACAAAGCCAATAACGTGTTTCTTGTTGAAAAACAGAAACCTAGCCTATTAAGTGTCATCCAAACCTATCATCAGGGGTACTTTTCCATATTTGATTCCCAGAAATGTGAGATTATGAGAGAAGACACAGGAAAACTGGTTAGTACTGCTCCTAGAACTCCAAAAAATGTGTATATACTAGATGAAAAATTGAATGAGGAATGTCATATTAATCTAACAGATGAACTTTGGATATGGAATAGAAGGTTGGGACATATTAACTTTGACAATCTAGTGAAATTCAACAATCTTGGTGCAGTAAGAAACTTGCCAAAAATTATAAAGCCATCAAATACTATGTGTAGACATTGTCAACTAGGAAAGAAAACAAGAATAAGGTTCCAAGAAAAAGAATACTCAACCTCAAAACCTTTAGATCTTGTTCACACTGACCTTTGTGGACCTATAAGGACTAAGAGCTTGCAAAGAGAGTCCTACTTTATGTTTTTCATTGATGATTTTACTAAAATGGGTTGGATATGTTTTCTCAAAGAAAAACCAGAAGCACTTAACAAATTCAAAGCCTTTAAAACCCTTGTTGAAAGAGAAAAGGAGACAAAAATCAAATGCCTTAGATCAGACAATGGTGGTGAATTCACTTCAAAAGAGTTTGACCTCTTCTATGAAACCCATGGAATAAAAAGACAATTCTCTGCTTCCAGAACACCTCAGCAGAATGGGATTGTTGAAAGAAGGAATCAAACAGTTTAGGAGGTTAGGACTATGCTTAATGATGAAAAAATTTATGATGGATATTGGAGGGAAGTTGTAAGAACAACAATGTACATATTGAACAGAGGTCAGCTTAGGATTAATAGTAATAAGACTCCTTATGAACTATGGTTTGGAAGAGCTCCATCAGTAAAATACTTCAGAGTCTTTGGAAGTAAGTGCTACATCAAAAGGCTTGATGAGAATCTCGAAAATTTTGATGTCAGATCTGATGAAGGTAGTTTTCTTGGATATGATTGTAACACGAAAGCATACAGATGTTACAATATTAGACTACACAAAGAGTGCAGATGTCAAGGTGGATGATCTAAACATGATAAGGATAAAAAATCAAGAAACTATACTTGACAGTGAAGATGAAGATGATGATGAGTCAGTTGATACACAAGCAAAAGAAGTAGAAGAGAATAAATAAGAAAGGGAAGAGGATGATATCAATACTAGTGAAGATGAATAAGATATTCAATAAGAAGAGATAAGAGAAGAATCCCCAAGAAGAGACACAAAAACACCCTCAAGAATGACTCAAAAGAATCATCCTGAAGAATTGATTATTGGAAACAAGAGTGATGGAGTGCACACAAGAAGACAATTATTGTATCAAACATAATTAGCACTCTTATCACAAATTGAGCCCATCTCAATCAAAGAGGCATGTAAAGATGAGAATTGGATCAATGCTATGAATGAAGAATTGGACCAAATTGAAAAAAATCAAACTTGGGAACTAGTTCCAAGACCAAAAAATAAAAATGTCATTGGAACTAAATGGGTGTATAAAAATAAAATGAATGAGAATGGGAAAGTAATTAGAAACAAATCCATATTAGTATGTAAAGGGTATGCTCAGTTTGAAGGAGTAGATTATGAAGAAACCTTTGCACCTGTGGCCAGATTAGAGGCAATTAGGATGTTCTTAGCTTTCTCCAGCTACAAAAAATTTACAATATACCAAATTGATGTCAAGTCAGCATTTCTCAATGGAAACTTAGAAGAATAAGTCTATATTGAGCAACCAGAAGGATTCAAATTACACAAAAGAGACTATGTCTGTAAATTAAAGAAATCACTCTATGGGATAAAACAAGCACCCATAGCATGGTATGCAAGGATAGATTCATATTTACAAAAACAAGGTCTCAAAAGAGGATCAACAGACAACAATATTTATTGTAAAATTGTTGGTAATAACATGATTATTATGGAAGTATATGTTGATGATATTATATTTGGCAGTGATGATAAAAAAATGAGTAAGGATTTTTCTAGGAGGATGCAACATGAATTTGAAATGTCTTTGCTTGGTGAACTGAATTTCTTTCTAGGACTACAAATAATACAGTCTAGAAGAGGAGTCTTTATACATCAATCTAAGTATGTTAAAGATATTCTTAAGAAATTCTAGTTAGAGGATTGCAAACATGTAAGTACACCTATGACAGTTGGATGCAAACTAAGAAAGGAAGATGAGTCTAATGCTGTAGATACAAAACACTACAGATCAATTTTTGGGAGAGTCATTGGTAGCTTGGATAAGAAAGAAACAGTCCTCAATTTCATTATCTAGAACTGAAGCTAAGTATATTGTAGCAGCAGATTGTTGCACACAAGTGGAGTGGATGAAACAAACCTTACAGGACATCAAAGTAGTATTTGAAGAGCCTACTACTATCCACTATGATAATACAATCATGATAACTCTCTCCAAGAACCCAGTTCAACACTCCAAATCAAAACACATTCCCATAAAATAACACTATCTAAGAGATCAGGCTGAAAATAAGAACATTAAATTGGAAAATGTTCCAACACAAGACTAGGTGGCAGATATTTTCACAAAACCCTTAAGCAAAGATGTATTTGAATATTTCATACAAAAATTTGGATTAATCCTTCTTCCAACCTAAATCTCTCAAAAATGAAAAAATAAAAACAATATATATATATATATATATATATATATATATATAAAGAAAAATGTATAAATTGGCACCAAATCAGGGGGAGACAACAATCAAAGTCAGAAGGAGTCATTCAGTATGACAAGAAAAGTATGATTACAGGAGGAGTTATCCGTTTCAAATTCTGGTCAGAAGTATACAGACAAAAAGAGCTTTACCATAAGGGAAGCAACCATTTGCCATTGATGTCAAAGGGGGAGAATAACCTCAGAGGAGAGATGCAACATCTCAGGGGGAGATTCAGTATGAAGTTTGAATGTTTCCATCAATGAAAAAGGGGGATATTGTTGAATATAGTGTCACTAATATATTGTCATTGATGTCAACAGTCGATATCATTGATGTGATGATAAGCTGGTATGACTAATTGTCATTGATATCAATAGTGTTATGTCAACATATAATAGTTGATGTCAAACAGTTGGATGATATGCAGAGATTAAAAGTTCAAGAGAGTTAGCAAATGAAGATCAAATCTCATATGAGATGGAAAAGTTACAGTATGCCGATACATAGAGATAAGAGCTCGAGAGGGTGAGAGAATGGTGTTCAAAACTCAGAATAGATGGCACGATGAATCTCAGAAGACTAGTCAACGATCAAATCAGATCAAGACCGTTGATTGATAGGGAATATCACAATCCACATCGATCGTCAATGGTCACTCACCAAATAGATCTACAGTTTGTGAAAAAATGAAGAAAAGGCACAGTGACATGACAGTTTGATGCTTTATGTTAAAGGGCACATTAATCTCAGCAGTCGATAATCGGGCACTTAGATCTATGGTCGACAGGGAATATAATACCCACTAATATTTCTACCTTTAATGGTGGGGGGGGTCCGAGTTGGTGGTATTTCCCATGCGAGGCCCTCATAACGTGTCACATTCTTGTTAACTCGGACCCCCGTTGCTCATTACCACTTACTATCTACCACCCCCCCCTCCGAGTAAACCACCAAACCACTCTTCCATACCACCTCCGCTCTTCGATGTCGGACTCCACTACCGTGGTCTAATGTCACACTCCACTACCATGCTATACCACCAAACACCACTACACTGCCTACACATCACACTCACGTGAAGTAAATGGTGGCCATCCATCTCAATTCTTGATTAAGTCCTAGCCATCAGATTAAGCAGTGAAAGGATGGGTATAAGGATCAAATCTCACCAATCTGATGTCACACTCCACTACCATGCTCTTCCACTAGACACCACTACACTGCCTACATGTCACACTCACGCAAAGTAAATGGTGGCCATCCATCTCAATGCTTGATTAAGTCCTAACCGTTGGATTAAGCAGTGAAATGATGGGTATAAGGATCAAATCTGACCATTGATCTGGTTCCACGAAATAAATCGTCTGATTGGATGTCCAAAATGTCGTCCATCTCATCAGGGGATTAAATTGTGACCATTAATTTATAATTGCTCAAGCGCTCGATTGCCCCAGTGTCTAGTCATTTCCATTGGTCATATAAAATAAGAGATTTGAATGGAAGAATATAATACGTCACTAAAATTGGTAAAGCTTGTGGTTTTGTATCAATCGGTCATATGTAATGATTTGAAAGTAGCGCCTATGCAGAAATCAATTCTGTAAATAAATTGCAGAGATTCGGGATCAAGTTAAAAGGATGAAATTGATCCATAAATGTGATCAATTTATGAAAATATTTCACTGTAAAAATGATAAAACTCTGATTATCGTTAAGTTAAGTGAAGAGGTACGATGGTTCCAATAAAAGGGACATAGTGTATCACTCTCACAACATTTTGAAGAATATATAAATGAAGAAGAGTGTTGAGAAGAAGTGTCTCTACAGTCTGGATCAGAAGATAAATTAATCAAAGAAGCAGAGAAATATGCAGTATAGACTGGTTACAGAAGTTTCCCCAGATTCAGAAAATAAGGGTGGTTGGGTGGTGCAAGGGCAGGTTGGTGCCTACAGAGGGAGTTGGTGTTTCCTTGTCAGTTTTAGCTGACTAAACAGGGGGTAGGAGCCTCCTACTAGTTGGTTCTGGTGAGCAAGGGTGTGGGTGCATCCTGAATAGTTGGTTCTCATCGAAAAGGAAGAATATATTCCTTCTATGTAACATGTAAAACAAAATTTTGTAGTTAATAGAAAAGAGTTTCTGGTTTTCTCGTTTGGGTTCCATGATAAAATATTGTGTTAAAATTCTCTTTTCATTGATAAAAGAAAAAATGATATAATAATTATGTCACTGATTCACCCCCCCACTCTTAGTGACAGGATATGATCCTTCAGAGATTATTTTATTCATCAAACAAAGACTGAAACTTACAATCTACATCGGCCACCATTCAATGAACCTAGTTCAGGATCCTCTTTATAGTGCTCCAAGTGCACCTTCAATAGTACTCTTCTCCCAATATTCTAATCACCTCAAGGGAAGGGAATGGATTGAATGGAAGAAGAAGGGGTTGATGAGGGAATGTTGAGGCAATATCTCACAAAAGGTAGCAAAACCTTGGGCAAGGAAGGGAAATGAAATTTGGCATATTTTCACTATTCTTACACTTCTATGTGAAATGAGAATCCAACACCTCCTTTTATATGAAAAAAGGAGGGTTATTCGATTGGGTGACGGTCTATAACAGGTGAATTTCCTGTGAATTTCACCAAATTCCTTACAACTTTTTAATTTTTGCAACTTTTGCAAGCATACGCGAGTTGTTTACTGTGCAATAAGCATATGTACGTGGATTGTCTAGCATGCAACAAGTGTATGTATGCAGGATGTAATGGTGCAGGGCGCGTACATGCTCTAAAAAATGGTTTTTTAAGAAGAACTTCTCAGTAGTGCTTTGGAAAAATATGCAGGTAAGAGGGCCAATGCCATGTATGCATGAGTAGGGAATTTTAGGGCTATAATAGTTGGCCTGATGGACCTGTCCCATTTACGACATATCAATATCCATGCCAACCATTGTTGTTGGTTGGGTTTCCTCCACCACGGGTGTGGGGCTCACTGATTCCACATTGGGTGAGGGAATTTCATCCAAGTTGATGAATTTGACATTCTCTATAGGTTCATTTGTTGGTTTGTTTACTCTACTTTATCATTTATCTACTATTATATTCCCTTAATGTCATAAGTTGACCCAGGTTCAAATGTAACAAGATCCCAACAAAATCCCTCTCAAACTATCGCCCCCCCGGTAAACCAGAAGGAAACATAGTACACAGAGTGTACTACGCGGTCTCACCCAAGACAACTCTATGGATGGTTGCAATACTCAAGTTCTTGTAGCCTCGGAATGAGTGGAGATTTTTGGTTGTACCTTGTGATCTTTATTCATTTAGTCTAACCTCTTGATTAAAACAATCATTCTTATTCATCCATGTGGAGTATCATATCTAACTAGTTCTTTCATTCATTCATCTATCATTTAATTATTAACAACAATACAGATGCATACATTCAATCAAATAACACAAGTTTTACTATGGTTCACCCCCTCCTGGGATACATCCACAAAGATCTATCTCTCAAGATCTTTATTATGTCTCAGCAATATGTCACATCGCACATGGTTACAGTATTGGATTTTACAATCTCAACAAGATCCATGATCCTTGTGAGGCTGACTAGATCACACCAAGCTCCTCAGTCTGTGATCTAACCCTTAGGATCAAGTTGCTCGATCCTTCTCTAGATCACTAGCTTACAAATTGTTGTAGTTCTTACACCCTATCCCCTCTTAGACCTTCTAAGTGTTACTTATATATCTTCTTGTCTCATCATCCATTAAATTATATTGCAAAAAATCTAACCCTAACGCACTTAGGTCTCCCTTGCATCCATGCCTCACACGCTTCCCTTGCATGTGTTATTTTTCCTTCCAGCTGTCCTTTCTTCCCTTTGTGCTTCTCTCCCAAAAAATAGCCTTTTCCCCAGAATGGGTCTGTGTCCAACATGGATGCATAAGTGGTATTCCACTAGTCAAATGAGATCATTTGTGGTTGAACTGAAGTCCTAAATGAAGTGACAATGCACCCTAACTTTTAGGAATCACCCTAATTTGTAGGAAATCTCCTAAAAAATAGGAGACCCTCATAATTACTAGCAAAAAGAATTACTAGGTGAGTGTGTAATATATCCAATAGTTATAGACTATTCTCTCTATTCTCTATATGTTCAAATGAGAGAGAGATGGTATATATATTGTATTCATACTAGAATATTTTGAAACTATTTCTAAACTAAAATGTTTATGAGAAGCCCTAGAGTTATGGAAAGATAACAAATGATCTATTACAATTTTCTAATACACTACGCCTTGTAAGGAAATTTGAAAGTCTTAGATGCTAAAATACTAACAAGAGGTTTCCATAGCCTTGATTCCTGGTAATGAGTGAATGTAAACCATGGGTATTGAAAGCATCATGCAGGATTCCCTCTTCAAGAAAATTTCTCTATTTATATGTGTGTTGAATGTGTATACTCTATTTCTTGGCTTGTTAATACCACAACCGATATTCTTTCAACATGTGCAATGAGTCATTGCATGTTTTAAATCCTTTGACTGAACCATTGTACCAATATAATATGTGGTTTTTTTCCATGCTATAGGTTTCTCATTAGCAACATTTATTAAAATTTTAAATAATTTCTACAACCCTACTCTAAAGTTCATTATAAACAAAAAAAAAAACTTAAAAACACAATCCAAAAACACCTTTTGTGACTAGTGTTTTAACTAGGTGGAAAATGAGAGATTATGAGGATCATAATTCCATTATTGGTGGTAAAATGTCATTAAAAATAATGAGTAATAGGAAATAATGGTATCGTTTTGAAGTGTGATATACCCACTATCAACAAAACAAAATTGTTTGCTCTGATATTGATCTGTGATGTACCCACTTCTCGAGTACCTCTAAATTCACCTTGGGAAAATTATGAATTCTGATACCAATGATTAGAATCAAGAAGCATGATACTAGTGCATGTAGTAATAAATAAGAATGATAAACTATAGAATAGATGAATAACATGCCATGCACAAAATTAACAACAAACATGCAAGTTATAAACTCAAGACATCTTAGAGATAATTAATACACAACAACATATAATTTACACAGAGAGCACTTGTCTTCTTAAATAAAAATTCACCAATTGGATATGGAAATTGAGCATTCCACCCAACCATATACACCAATTTCCTATCTCTTAACAGTAGGTCACCGCTGAGATAGGGATATGAATCCACAAGGATGGGTCTTAGGTTTATTCTAACACACACAAATAGCTATCAAACTCTCATGGTTTTCCCAGCCACACAACAATATTAGTTTACCATATCTCTTCCCCTTCATCCAACACAACCCAAATAAATGAACCCCTTTCTCTGCAATGGAGTCACTTAGGTTGTTCCACTTGTTTTCCAAGGCTCTGATGCTAATGAACATGAAATTTCAATGTTGGAAACTCCAATGACTCTTATTTGTGGACAATTCTTTATAAACTTTCATCATTCTCATGACCACATGAATCCATTCCTTTATGGAATAATCAATAGTTACATACAACCAACCAACAATGGATCTTTTCCTCCCATAATTCATTTTACATGCTTATAACAAGAGAAATAATGGATGAGGAATGAGTAACAATGAATGAGGAACCCCCAAAAAACAAAATCAAAATGGGTTTATATAATTATATGCAATTAAGCACCACATATCCCTCCCCCAAGAAGTTCATGTGACCATTTTTCCTAACTAATACCAAGATGGGTGAATAAAATAATAATAAAAGACTTAACCATTTTATCCCTCTATCTCATGGAATCATAGCCCTTTATCTTTGTCCTTGTTTGTATTGTAGCCAATAATGTATTTTATTAATATATTCAAAGTATTACATTTTTAGGCACTTTAGCCTTTCAACTTGACAAACACTCTAACCTTTCATGATTAATAAAAATGCATTATTAATCATGCGACTCTAAATCAAGGTATTGCATTCCCCTCCCCCTTATTTTGCCACTATCCTTAGTGCATATACAAAATATAGAAATCAAAATTTCAAAAGTATTTGAAAATTCATAGATACTCTTCCTACATGGCATGTTCATGGTCCCAAGAAACATATTCATGATCGTAGAATATCCACTTAACCTTTACTAATCCTATGTCTCGATTATGGAGCACTTCAACCTTCCTATCCAATATGTGCATCGACTATACCTGAAAGTCTCCTTCTAGATCCACCTGAATCAAATTCCAATCAATAACATGGTTAGGATCACATACATGCATTTTCAACAAAGAGACATGAAACACATTATGCAGGTTCATGGAAACAAGAAATGCAATCATGTATGCAACTGGACCTATTATGTCCAGTATCTCAAATGGACCACATAATCTAGCTGCTAACTTTGTACAATTTCCCAACTTCAATGAGTTCTTCTTGGGATTCAATTTCAAAATAACATGATCTCCCACATTAAATTCTCTACATGTACTATTCTTATCTGCATAACTCTTCTATCTATCTTATGATGCTTTCAAATTCTTATCATTTTTCACCATTTGATCTTCCATATCCTTGAGCAATTCTGGCCCAAGTACCACTCTTTCTATTGGGTTGTCCCCACTCATTGGAGTATTGCATTTCTACCACACAAATAATCAATTGGGCTCATATTCAATGAATATTGATACCCATTATTATAGGAAAAAACAATGAAATGCAAGTATTCTTCCTAGTTAGATGGCTTATCCATCACATACATTTCAACATGTATTCAATAACTTGGTTGAATCTTTTTGTCTTCCCATTTGATTGTGTATTGTATGTTGTGCTAAAATTCAGATTTGTACCAATCCTTTAAAAAACCCTCTCCAAAATTTTGAATTAAACATTGTATCTTTGTATGAAACAATTGCCTTAGGTATTCCATGCAACTTAGAAATTTCCCTATTGTTAATTTATGTAATATTAGTTGTTGTATGAGTCATTTTCATGGGAACAAAATGAAAAGCATTTTTCAATTTATCTACCCCTACCATTATTGGATCATGTTTCCTTTCTTTCCTAGAAAATTTGGTAATAAAATCAATGGTTACCACTTCCCATTTATTCTTTAGAATCGACAATGGTTGTAGAAAACCCATTAGGTGTCTATTCTTAGCTTTCACTCTCTAATATTCCATACATTTGACAATGTGATCAACAACATCCTTCTTCATTCCTGGCCAAAAGTATTGGCTTCTTATTTTTTCAATTTTTTTTCTAGCAACCGAGATGTCTGACATATGGAACATTATGCATTTCTTTTAATACCAAATTCCTATGATCTCCAGAACTAGGAACATAAATTCTATTTTTATGCATAAGTAATCCATATTCTTTCATCTTATATTCCTTAAATTTTTGTTGTACATTTTCCTACTGTAATCTTTCTTTTACCTATAGGTAATGTTGTTATATAACAACAACAACTAAAACTTTTCTCTTTAAATTTGAACTATGCATACTAATGGTTATAGCATGCATGAGATGCATTCTTCTATTGAGTGCATCAACAAATTTATTTTGTTTTCCTTTGACATGCTTGATGTCAAATTTATACTCACTTAAAAAATGTATCCATCTTCTATGCCTGGAATTTAAAGTTGGTTTCTCAAAAAGATATTTCAGACCATTATGGTTTGTCCTTAACTCAAATTTCTTCCCCATGAGATAATGCCTCCACATATTCAATGCATGAACTATAAAAACAAGCTCCAAATCATGTGTGGCATAATTCCTCTCGTATTCTCTAATATTTCTGGACTCATAACTAATGACATGTCCATTTTGAGTGAGGACTCCATGAAGTCCCTCTTTCCATGCATCTGTACGTACCATGAAATTCTCATTTCGGTCGTCAATATTCAAAATAGCTGCACTAGTAAGTAACTCTTTCAATAAATTAAAATTGTATTCACAATCTTTTGTCCATTAAGGCTTAATTATTGATCCGAAATCGGATCCAGAAGCCTAACAGGGCTTGAAAAATGCTCAAAAATGAAAGTGATCGGAATGCAATGAAACTAGTTCCATTGCGTCCGTCTCGTCTTCCTAATTCCGGCGGTATATTTACTTCGTCAAACGGGCTCCGTATGCGAAAGTTATCGCATTCTGATTGGAAGCCCAAACAGGTAAAAAGTCAAAGGTCAACTGGTCAAAAATTCAATGATGATGACATCAGCATGTTGACTGTGCAGGAGATGACGTGGCACTCTCTAGCTGATGGTGATTGGGCAGGTTCACTGACAAGGAAGACATGTGGCAGGAAACTGGACCAATCAATAGCTGATAAGTGGCATTAATCCGTCAAATGGGGAGATGCCACGTGGCCCAGTCATGGGCAACCACGTGGCACCCAGTCATCAGTTGAAGTGGCATGTTTCAAAAATGTTTTGGGGTCCATGGGATTTAAACCCACGACCACCACCAAGCCCAACACCTTAAGAAATGGTCATTTACCAATGCGCCACATTAATGTTATGTTATAAAACCCATATTATAAAACATATTGCATGGTATTATGGTGCATAAAGGAGGGGGCTGGGGGCTAAGCCCCAGCCCGTGGTCGTGTAACCCCCCATATGACCTTAAATTAGGGCGTGCGCCTAGGGAGAAGGGGCTAGGCCCAATTTTTAACTATAAAGTGGGTTTTATAACTAATTTTTGGGTTTTAAGTGTTATTTAGCCTATTTTTAATTAATTTTCTCCATTTTTGGGAGATATTGGGTAGTTTTGGAGCCTAAATTTTGGGAGGAAGTTGGAGATGAGTAACCAACTTCCAAGATATATAACCCAAGCCTGTTTGAGGCCATGAGAGGGCATTCAGAGCAGATTTATGTTGAGGAGAAGCCAAGCCAAATCCATTTTGAGGCAGAGAAGCTTTTGAGGAGGAGATGTTGTCGGATCATTTATGGGATCTCCGGACGTCCGTTTTGCGTGTCATTTTCTTTGCAGGGTTCTTAAGATCTAGAAGAACATGACCAGATCATTCTTGTATCCATTTGGCATTGCAGTGATGTACTTTTGAGCATTTGAACAGAAATAAAGAAGCCTTTCCTCACAGAGAAAAAGGTCTAGAGACATAGGCAAAGTTGTGCCGAACTCCGTTATCAATCTGCGTATTATGGTTTGTTGTCTTTTATTTCATTTCAGATATGCACATATGTATATGGTTTTTATAATTCCTCTTCTTTCCTCATTCTTCACTAAGTTTTCTCAAATGGTTAATTAACGCATGCAAAATTAAAACTCAACCATAGTCATTAAAATATCCTACGGATCAATGATCTTATTTTGTAAACAAGGGATGGGATAATAAATCTTAGAGAATCTTGCTATGAATCTCTTGTAGTATCTGGCTAATACCATAAAAGAACTGACTTATGAAAAATTCCTTGGTGTTGACCATCCTCAAATGGCTTCAATCTTCTTTGGATCTAATGATATACCTTCCTATGAAATAATGTGCCCCAAATAATGGATCTACGTTTGGTAAACAAACACTTTCTTATCTTGGCATATAACTGATGTTCCCTTAGAACTTGTAGCACCAACCTCAAGTGATGTTCATTCTCTTCCTAAGACTTAGAATAGATAATTATGTCATCTAAGAACACAATGAAAAACTTATCCTGATAATTTATAAATGTGTCATTCATTAAGCACATAAAGACAGTTGGTGCATTGGTCAATCCAAATGGCACCACTACAAATTCATAATTCTCATACATGGCTCTAAAATATCTTGGTGATATCTTGATCTCAAGTCTATCTTTGAAAATTCATAATTCTCACTTGGTGATATCTTGATCTCAAGTCTATCTTTGAAAATATCTTTTCTCCTCTTAGCTGATCAAAGAGGTCACCAATTTTGGGTAGAGGGTATTTTTTCTTCACAATGGATTTATTCAACTATCTAAAGTCAAAACATAGCCTCAATGTTCCATACTTTTGTTTAACAATGAGTAGTAGTGCTCCCCAAGGTGAAACACTTTGGCATATGTACCCTTTCTTCAACAATTCTTCCAGCTGCATTTTTAATTCTTTAATTATAGTGTACTCATTATATAAGGCATCTTTGATACTAGGGATGCTCCTGGTACTAAATCAATAGAGAAATCTATATCCCTCTTTGGTGGTAATCTTGGTATTTCTTGGAATACATCCCCAAACTCTTACAATATTGAATAATCTTTGAGACTTGGCCCTTATAGAAACGGGCCTTGGAATTCCTTTCACAGTGCTATGTTTTTCTTCTTCATCAAGACATGTAAATGCCTTGTTATGGAAATCTAGGACAATGTGATGATTTTCCAACCAATCAATTCAAATTAGGATATCATAAGATCCTAATGGTATGATATTCAGATCAGAATTAGCACTCACTCCATTCATATTATTGGATTATCTTTGATGGTATCATTGTTCTTTCTTTGGGTTTGAGTGGCTAGATGAACCAAACATGATTTTTCAAGCTTACTTTTCACCAAATGAAATATGTCCACTATTTTAGGATCAATGTAACTATGGATTTATCCTGAATAAATTAAAATAGGAACATGATGATTAATGATCTTACCTTCCACCTTAATAATATGGGATTGGTATTCTTCTTGTTGATCTTCCAAGGTTGAATATATTCTTGGAATATTTATACACATGTCTTTTACTATAGTATCCTCTTGGATATTGTGCAATGTCCTAATATTTTCTTCTATGTGAGGGAAATCCTTGTATGTTTTGTCTTCTTTACATCCCCAACATTTGATTGGTGATATTCCCCCTTTTCCCAACGAGTCTTCCCTCTTGGATTCATTCTTAGCAGGATGATCTTGTTGATTTGTATTAGGACTATTCATGTTGAAAGGAAGTTTGAATCCATTCCTTCTCTGATCATATTTATCCTTCTTCTTATCCTTCCAATATTTATGTAAATATTGTCTACTCTTTCCTTGCTCATACAGGTACTTAGCCTTTCTAATGGTCTCCTTCAAAGTTCTTGTTTCATCATTTTGAATTTTATCTTCATAGATAGATGGAATTACACTCAAAAACCTTTGTATCTTCACCTTTTCATTGTTTATAAACCCCACATACTTCAACATTCCAAAGAACTTATTTTCATATTCTCCCATGGTCATGCTCCCCAACCTGATTTTAAAGAACTATTGCATCTTCTTGTCATAATAGTTCTCTAAACGATACTCCTTCTGAAAATAATTTTTTAACTACTTCCCAGTAATCCCTCTCTCATTAATTTTCTCATCTTTCTTCAATTGATATCACCACATAACAATGTTTCCATGCAAATGATATGTGGAAATTCTAGCTTCTAGGTTAGATGCATATTTATGCAATTGAAAATTCTTCATAATTCCAAGAAACCAAGATTCAACATCATATTCCCTTTCTCTTTCACCATCAAATTATGGCGGCTTAATCTTCCTAATATCTTCTTGCAAACTTTCCAACTCATATCTTCTTCTTTGGTGCCTATTGGGAAAAACTTATGGACTACTTCTTGAATATTCAAATGCATAAAAATTCCTTGTTGAGTATGGAGGTGACCAATGTCTATGATTTCTACTATAAATTATTTAATGACTAGATATTATGTAGTTATATCTTCTTTCATAATGTCTACCTTCTTCCATGTCTATTGAGCCTGATCCATGATTTTCTTGTCCCTGCAGCTAAATTCTGCTTTGCATGATATGAGAATTTATTTGATTATGTTCTTCCTATGCTCACATTATCTTCTCATTTTAATATCTATAACTCTGCACTTCCATTCTGAGACTTCTCAGAGTCTCTACCAAATTTTTTTCTTCCACTCTGCTCCTATGGCCATTAGATTTTCCTTCAACATTATCCAGACTAATATTTCGGCCTTTGGCTTCTCTCTCATGAATATAGGCTCCCTATGCATCCTCTGTGACTCTGATATTCAATATTGGTCTTGAATTGATCTACTTATACCTCTGATTCTGGAAAATGTGAAAGAAACCATTTGTGTTAGAATTATGCATATTATAAAATTTTGTCAATTAACACTACAGTTCCTTTTTCTTCTCAATTAAAGAGGAATTATATCATAACTATACAAATGCTAATAAATCTAGTTTATTCCTCTCTGTATCATATTTTCAATGGGTTATGCCCCAATCTGATCTCTGAGATGAAAGTTGTGGCTTCTTGAAAAATCCATTTTCACCCCATTTATACATTTTCTTTTCTGGTGCAATTTTACTAGAAGGCCAAATTTTGTCAATTATGGAAGAAAATATATCAAGAACCATGACAAATTATGTATTAGGAACTGATGATAATAATTATGGTGATCACATATCAACTTTCATATTATCCATCTATTGCTCTAGTAAGATTCTACACTAATATGGAATTTGCAACTCTGTCCTTTTTACAATTTTTTCATACTTTGAAATTTTAGGAAAACTGGTTATCTCTCAATCTGTGAACTTATAGGAAAAATTAACTAATACAAAATTGTTTGTCTTGATGATTTTGGAAAATGTTGAGTAAATACAATTTTCTAGTTTTGTGATCTAGAATAATTTTTCCTCTAAAAATCTCAAAAAAACCCTAAAATGTGGTTTGGAATAGTGGATTTTAGCCTATTTCAGCATCCCCTTTCCAAACACCTTAGAATTTAACCAATTCCTTCATGGGTCATTTTCATGTCTTCTTTTTGGAATCTCTCAAAAACATTAGCTCAATCTAGATCTCTATCACTAAACTTGACCGATATCTTTACAAATCATTGTTTTGAAATTTCTGACAAATCAAAGAAGTGGCAAGTTACCCTCTCTGGTAGTTTTGTATATCTCCTCATTGAGGAAAAAAACAAGAAGTTTCATCTCAATATGACTTAATCTAATCCAGTTATGGATAAAATATGATGACGTGGTTGTTGATGTGGCACCATGAGTCCACATGGCACCTTGAGGGAATTCCATGTTACCCTCTTCAACCACCCGGCCTACCCTATCATCCTCTTTTCATCTGCCCTCTCTATCATATTCCTTACCTTACACTTTAATATATAAATAAAATAAAAATTTAAATCAATACATGAACCACACATACTAGATGCCACATGGAACCATTGTAGTGACCCATGTCACCAGTAGGGTCCACCTCCACAGCTTACCTCCATCATGAAATCGATCCCCAAATTAGATCTAATAGTGGATATCGGGAGATAATCAACGATTAAGGTTGATTACATTTTCAAAGTGATTGGGACTTCGCACTCACTCTGTAATACAATACAAAATAGTACCCATTATATGTGGCACATTTTGTTAAGAACCTAATACTAGCATATAGAAACACCACAAAGATTCAAAGAATGATATAAAAGAACCACACTTTTATTATAGAAAACCCTTGAGGTAGGGAAACACCATATAATGAATCCTATTATGGAAGGGATCCTCTCATGTTCACTTGCCTCTTCAAAGGGGCTTTCTCTTATTGAGCTACAACTCACAATACAATAATTCTCTTCATATCCCATTACATTGCTTGAACCCCTTTATATAGTGCTACCATCACCTAAGAACATTCTAGAGGAGGAATATTCTAGAAGTAGAACCTTCTAAGAAGTCATATTACATTTATTATATCTAACTACCCATTTATTATATCTAACTACCATAGTGGGCCTTATTTAATAATATAGTGGACCTAGTCCACCTTACACTGAATGGCCTCCACTATTATCATTATGGGCCCTCTGGGGTGTTAATATTATGGTAGCTACGGGAGGTATTTACCTCTACATGTGAACCTGATGAGAATAGAAGACTCCGGGAAGCAAGAGAAACCCTAATGAATTGGATAATAACTCTAGAAGCCTTGTCGGCTCAAGAATATAATTTATATTAGGCTATTAGCCTCCAAGAGAAGAAGTCAGCCAGAATTAATAATAATATACTGAACAGACACATACCCAGAAGGAGAAGTCGGCCCCAGTAAACTAGCAGGATTACTATAAATACAGGGCGCCAGTTTTCATTTGTCATATCTCAGGACTACAGTTTTCCCAGTTGGTGCGCACTGCAGTTGCAGCTGGTGCGCAGGTTTGGAGGAGTGTTGCAGGTGCAGCTGCAGCAGCAGTAAGTTTAGTATTTGGTTTGGATATCTCTTGGCTAGGGTTTGGAACATCTAATCAGTTTTTTGTGTTGCGCTATCCTTAGGGAGAGATGCGTTTCTCTTTGTTTGGCTATCTAGCCTAGGGTTTGCTTCCGGAGGAATTCTCAAGTCAAGGTTAAGGTGCTCAGAGGGAGGCTTCGTTCTGTGGTTGGGTGACGAGGTTATTGTCAATGGTAAAACGAGAACACCATATTCTATATTCTAACAGGTTATGGGCCCACACCCCTTCAGTCATCCTAAAATGCTGGAAGGAAACATAGCCGCTAGATATTGAGCTCGTTGAGGAACTGTCGCTAGGGTTACTAGCAGGAGTAGCTTCCAAAAGCACTGCAGCTAGGGTTACCAGCAGAAGCAATTGCAGAAACCCTAAACCTCTTTCTGAGGCACCTTAAAGTGACGAGATTGACCTAATCTCTAGATAGATCAGTGCACCCTAGCCCAGTGCATCTTCTGGTACACTCAGAAGGCCAAGACATGAAGTTTGGATTTCTTGTCAAATCTAGGGTTTGACCAAGTCAAGCAAGCCATGATGAACTCTATGAAGTCTGAGAACAAGTTAGATGGAGCTTCCAACTTCAGAGCATGGAAAATAAGGATTGACCTCATCCTTGCTAAGAATAAAGTGTTGGATATGGTGAAAGGAAAGATCATGAAGCCAGAGTTTAAAGAAGGAGAAGAGAAGGAACCGCAGAACGTTGCAGCTATGGAGAAGTTCAAAGACGTTGACATCAATTCCATGAGTATCATAGTGGATTCCATAAAATACCACTTGATACCCTACATCTCCCATCTTGACTCATCGAAGAATATGTATGATGCCCTAACAAATCTCTTCTCATTCAGAAACATTGGACAAGTTATGAGTCTGAAGAATGAGCTCTGTAACATGAAGATAAATGATGATGACAGCATAACATCATACTTTGTAAGGATCTCCCAACTGAGAGATCAACTACAAGATATTGAAGAGATCACTTCAGAAAAGGAATTGGTGAACATAGTACTCAATGGTCTTCCCAATACATGGGATGCATTTTCTGCAAGCATGAACACAAGGAAGGAGTACCCGACATTTGAAGAACTTTGGACTTGTTGTGCTCAAGAAGAATCAAGGATCAATGCAAAAGAGAAACCCCAAAAGAAGTACGATGATCAAGCCTTCACAACAAGATTCAAGAACTTTAGGAACAAAAGGAAATTTGGTTGAAGAAGGAAGCCAAATCAAGAGAAAGACATTTCAGAAATACAATGCTTCAACTGTCAGAAGTATGGTCACTACAGGAATCAGTGTCCCAAGATAAAGAAAAGGAAGAAGAAACACAAAGCATCGATTGCCGAAGAAAAGGAACCTACTAAGAAGACTAAGAAGGATGGAAGAGACTTCTTCTACTAAAAGGTAACAACACTCTTCTTATTCTCTTGTACATATCTTGCTTGCATCGTCCTTGTACATATCTTGTATATCTATCTCTTGGAAGATAATGTGTTCCAAGAATAACTATACCTATGGAAGAACAATAATATAAGAATGAATATCATATGAAAGGATGAAATACAAATCATGTGGAAGCTACTGCAAGATAAGACAAATCAATCCTGAAGAGACTTAGAAGTTAGACATCAAAAGAAATTGGGGAAAGACTTATGACGAAAGCGTGGACTTTGTTAAGACAAGAGAGCCAATTATATATATTGCAGAAGACAATAAGGATGCAGATGGAAGCGTGGACTCTATTATATATTGTAAGGACAAGAGACGGAAGCATGGACTCAGTCAGATGAAGGGAGCAAATTATATGCACTTATACATGAAGCAAGGATCAGGAGGGAGCTAATCCTATGATCCATTGAAGATGATGAAAAATATATATATCCATGGTAGCAACCATGAAAAGACAGTACGTGTTCAGTTCAGCCGCAGAAGAAGACTTCCTCAGAAGCCTTAAAGAATTCCTGGTTGTCCATCTAGATCCGTGATCCTATAATGAAGGTAAGAAGTGGAATCTCTAGGACATGGAATCTATAAGAAACTCCATGAACCCAAAAGTAAAAGAAAAACATGAAGAAGAACATGTAGATTCCAAGAAAGAAGAACCAGAACAACCAATCATTCTATCAAGAATCACACGATTACCAGCCTGATATGAACTCACTAAAAGCAATCAAGTAGAAGAACTGAAAGTCGTGATGAAGAACAGTGTACGGAAGACATATGAATGAAAGCATTGCGAGATCCAGAACCAGAGGTTCTCTCAGATGGAGGGAGAAGACTATGATGATTGATTGTTCCATTACACCAGACTTATCTCTATATAAGTCATTATATTATCCGCAACATCCATGAGTCAAAATTCTACATCAGATGAATGCAAAAAATGTTCACCAGAAGAAATTGAGTAAAGAGCGGATGCAGAGCAATCTCAAGACTTTGAGGCATACCAGAAAGATACTCATGTATGCAGATAAGAAGAAGACAACTTGGTGGAGAACCTCCAGTGCACAACAAAAGCATGGTGAATATTTCCTATAACATCAAGATGACTACATAGAAGATCATATCTCATGATGACAGAAGAAGTGCCACACAGATATGTTCTAGTTCTCCAACTATGATATACTCTATTGTTCACATCTACAAGAAGCCTTCACAGTGTTCCAGACTACAGTACAAGCATTACATTATCCATGATGAAGTCCAGAAAGGAGAAAGTGATTCTCCAATACATATCTCCACAGATGAGTAGATAGGCATACATTTTGGTAAATCTCATATTCAAGATGAAAGAACTTGCATACTCAAGCTAGAGCTCGTGGAAATAACTCTATTAACCGGAAGGGAAGACTCTCCAAGCTAGAAAAAGGTACGCAAACATTTATTTTTTTGATTGAAATAACTCTCCAGTTAAGAGGGAGCATTTATCTTTGTAATAGTCCAGATTGGACAGATGCTTTCCTATTCAGAAAGTGGATTGATATTTCTGACAGACAATGGCTTCCCATTGTAGTTAACATGGGAGGCAGATTGATTGTTGATGTATCATAGAAAACGACTTCCCATTATGGGGAGTGGTCTAGGACAGTCATTCTTCTTGGAAGTCACTCTGAGTAGTGGTCAAGTAGAATGGTCCGCCTCGCCGGGCAGTCATTCTTTCGAAGTTCACAGTTGTGAGCAGTTTCTAAGAATCATCCATTTTGGAGGTTGATGCAGGACAAACATTCCTCGAGGGCAGACTCATTCTTTCCAGGATACACTTTGTTTAGTGTCATAGGAATGGTCCAGAGTGGGGAATGGTCCGGACAGTTACTTCTCGAGGGCAGACTCATTCTCTCCAGGCTACACCTTGTTTGGTGTCGGAGGAATGGCCCAGGGTGGGGAGTAGTCTAGGCTCAGCAATCAGTGATAGTTATTCCTCGAGGGAAGACTCATTCTTTCCAAGCTACACCTTGTTTGGTGTCGGAAGAATGGCCCAGGGTGGGGAATAGTCTAGGACAGTCATTCCTTAGGGTAGATTCATTCCCTCCAGGTTACACTTTGTTTAGTGTCGGAGGAATGGCTCAGGGTAAGGAATGGTCCAAGCATTTCTCGAGGGCAGACTCAATCTCTCCAGGTTACACTTTGTTTAGTGTCAGAAGAATGGCCCAGGGTGGGAAATGGTCAAGGTTTAGAAATCATAAACAATCCTTCTTCCTTGGTTGAGAAGAATGGGGCAGATAGCCTAGTATTGATATTCTATGTTGAGGGAAAACATTCTTTCAGACCTCATAGATGTGAGTGAAAGATTGGCCCAGATGATTATTATTGATGTTATATATTGAGGGCAGACATTATTTCATATCTCACAGATGTGAATGAAAGATTGGCCCAGATGATCATTGTTGATATTCTATACTGAGGGCAGACACTCTTTCAGATCTCACAGACGTGAGTGAAAGATTGGCCCAGTTGATTCAGTTTTTATGATAACATTGTTTCTATGCAGATGAAGACTACTGTGGTGGCAGACATTCTTTCAGATCTCACAGACATGAGTGAAAGATTGGCCTAGATGATACAGTTTTTATCATAACATTGTTTCTATGCAGGATTCTCTCAGATGTTTGTTATGAAGACTATATGACAGTAGATGAGGACTACTGTGGTGAATGTGTTTCACTGCTCGCAACTATACATTACTGATAAACTACTTGTGTGTTACTTGATGTGGTAGTTAACCACTGATTGTAGTTGTGTACTACTATGAATAGACACAGGTGTGTTCTATCCTTGTTCTAATTGCCTTGAAGACTATCAACAATTTATTGGAGATGATGATCATTTAGATGAATGATGAATAGAGATTTTCTAGACAGAAAATAGTTCAGAGCTTTTACTCCTCTTGTATCACTCCATGGTGAGAGTGACTTATCCAACATCATATTACTCAGATGAAGTATGGTTTCGAGAGATGATGCAGTTGATAGTGATGGTGATTCTCATGATCTAGTCATGAAATAGTCTAGATGACTATATTGATGCTACCGGGTAAATGGTATGTTTTGTGCTCAAGTCCATTACCTGTAAATACCTCTCTAGGTAGGAGGGAGTGATAATATTATGGTAGCTGCGGGAGGTATTTACCTCTACATGTGAACCTGACGAGAATAGAAGACTCTGGGAAGCAAGAGAAACCCTAATGAATTGGCTAATAACTCTAGAAGCCTTGTTGGCTCAAGAATATAATTTATATTAGGCTATTATCCTCCAAGAGAAGAAGTCAGCCAGAATTAATAATAATATACTGAACAGACACATACCCAGAAGGAGAAGTCGGCCCCAGTAAACTAGCAGGATTACTATAAATACAGGGCGCCAATTTTCATTTGTCATATCTCAAGACTACAATTTTCCTAGTTGGTGTGCACTGCAGTTGCAGCTGGTGCGCTGGTTTGGAGGAGGGTTGCAGGTGCAGCTGCAGCAGCAACAAGTTCAATATTTGGTTTGGATATCTCTTGGCTAGGGTTTGGAACATCTGATCAGTCTTTTGTGTTGCGCTATCCTTAGGGATAGATGCGTTGCTCTTTGTTTGGATATCTAGCCTAGGGTTTGCTTCCGGAGGAATTATCGGGTCAAGGTTAAGGTGCTCGGAGGGAGGCTTCGGCCTGGATGACGAGGGTATTGTCAATGGTAAAACTAGCACACCATCTTCTATATTCTAACATGGGGTCCCCCACAACCTGTCTAGCTACCTAACATTCCATCCCCCTTATGAAAGTGTTGTCCTCAACTCTTGATGTACAACCATATACCAGGGTCCCATGGATAAGTGTGGACCAAAGTGCTAAAGTAGACTAGAGAACTAGGGTCTCGTGGATAAATGTGAACCATAGTGATGAAGTAGACTAGAGAACTAGGGTCCCATTGGGAAATCAAAGCCACCATGATAAAGTAGTCCAACCGCCATTGTAAACTAGGGTCTCATGTCCAAGTGCTCATGTGAACTCCACACAGAAGATATCGGCACCCAATAACAAACTGAAAATGATGCTCCCAATACTGACACCTATCATGTGGATCCAAATAAGAATATCCATCCACATAGTGGGAAAGGGTCAAAGATGAATCTGGAAGGAAAAATACCATTGTAGAATATGCAGGTTGAACGTTGGTAATCATAACTAGCTCTTTATGTGGGACATTGATGTTCTCTACAAAAGGTGGAGTAGATTCATCAAATAAAATATGGAAGTTGTTGTCATCCCATAAATGACAACTATCCATATACCAATCACCGCAATCGACCTCAAAATCATACCAAGCATACATTTCTTGATTATATTCATTCTCGATTTCCACCATAAGAAATCTCTCCTGCATGTTATCCAGTGAATCTTGAATACTACAAAAACTATCATTGAGGTCATCTGTGAGACCATCTACAAATTCATCCAATGTGTCATACAATTGAGATTTGAATGATTCAGTAATTTGTAGAATTTCTTTGAGGATCTGAGAGAAAATAGCCATCTAAGAACCCTATGAAAATTTATGAACTCTGCAGTCCCGCTTCCGTCACAAAAAATGCCAAAAAAATAGAACAATAAATTACGATAGAAAATCGTGGCTTTTTTCAGAAAAAAACCCTAAAAAACTGTTGAATTTAAAATGCTCATAACTTCACTTCCTGGACTCCTTTTCAGCTGATTTATTTTTTGAAATTGGGTATTTTTCTGAGAGAAATTAAAATACCCAATTTGTTTTTCTAAATTAAGCTCGTAAAGCTTCATATCTGAACTTGAAGTGCGCTGCCCTCTTTTTCTTCCCTAGAAAATTTTTGCAAAAAGAGAAAAACATGTATTCCCTTCTTTGGCCAAGGAAAGTGCTCTGATACCACTTGTTAAGAACCCAATAATAGCATATAGAAACACTACAAATATTCAAAGAAAAATATAGAAGAACCACACTTTTATTATATAAAACCCTTGTGGTAAGGCAACACCATACAATGGATCCTATTATGGAAGGGATCATCTCTTGTTCACTTGCCTCTTCGAGGGGGCTTCCTCCTATTTAGCTACAACTCACAATATAATAATTCTCCTCATATCCCATTACATTGTTTGAACCCATTTATATAGTTCTACCATCACCTAAGAACATTCTATTTGAGGAATCTTCTAGAAGTAGAACCTTCTAAGAAGTCCTCTTACATTTATTATATCTAACTGCCCATTTATTATATCTAACTACCATAGTGGGCCTTATTTAATAATATAGTGGACCTAGTCCACCTTACATTGAATGGCCTCCACTATTATCATTATGGGCCCTCTGCCCCCGCCCCCCCGCCCCTTCTACCTCTCTAACTACCTAAAAAAATTCTATTGGGTTTGCATCACCAAAGAAATTTTCAAAACTACTCTCTCTAGCATGTGATACCACTTGTGGTATCAGGTCGTTGCTCCACTAGTATCCCCACCATGGTTGTCTACCACCATGCCACTGGGGCCTACCACTATTATGCCAAAAGTATGCCACTATGGACCTACAATCATGGAATTCCATTCCGCCACTTTCATGCCAGCTGACACATGGTCTCCACGTCATGATGATGTTAATGTATAGAAAAATTCCCATTTTTTTTCAATTTCCCCAAAAATTCAAAATTTCAAGAAATGACATTTAGGTGTCCAAGCACCTTCTATCTCATCCTATACAAAAAAAAAACTTGAAAATAAGTGCATATGGCCTAAGCACTACAACTGACACTACAATACCACATTGTGATATACCCAATTTCATCAAAACAAAAATTGTTCTCTCTTATACTAATCTCTAACATACCCACTAACCAAGTACCCTTAAATTTGCCTTCTTGGGAGAATTATGAATTATGATACCAATTATTAGAATCAAGAAGCATGATACCAACACATGAAATAATCAATAATCATGATAAAATATAAAATAGATGAATAACATGTCATGCACAACATTAATGACAAACATGCAAGTTATAAACTCAAGAAATCTCATAGATAATTGATAATTGTTGACCAAAATTTGGTCACCTATATGTTCGCGCTCCTGGAATAATAAAAAAAGAGATATTGGAAGATGAATCTTTTTTAACTATTATATGTTCATTGCATATCATTCGCTATCAGCTTCGCCATGCATTTCGTGGAATCAAAATTGGAGTCTCCATGACCAAGATACACATACTTTTGTCCAGAAGTCTAATGGAGGTGTTACAAGAAGAAATATGAAAAATGTTCTAAGTCACATGTTCTATCCTATCCTTTCCCTTCACCCCTATTCATTTTCTCATTCTATACGTAGTATTTATTCACATTGTCTCATTACTTTCATATTCCCCTTACCATTTTCCACACTTAACCATTTTCCTTTATTCCTTTCCATGTTCACATTCTTTTCCCTTTTCCTTTATTTTCCCATTTCCTTTTATTTTCCTTTCCATATTTCTTTATTCATTTTTTTCCATTTCTTTCCTTTTCCCTTTTTCCTTTCCCAAATTTCACTATTTTAATAATATTTTTCCTATCCTAAGTTCTATGAGGAACATCTCCAACTGACACATGGCACTTTATTAACCAATGAGATACATCCACATGGCAGTTAATTGATGGTGCCACATGGAAACTAATTAATGAAGAGACACATGGAGTGATTTTATTGGATGACATGTGGAAACATTTGGTTGGGTGACTCATCATTGTTGACTGGGAATATTGGTGGTTGATTGGGAATACAAAATTATTATTATATTCAACAATTTTCCAAGGGTCGAAATCTTCCAAGCTCCTTAGTTCCTTCCCTTCTTATGTTTCTTGCTAAGTATATCAAACACTTAGTTTTATATATATTAAAGAACATAATATCCCAATGCATGTGGGATACACTTTCAAACCAAAAAAGTTGAATTTTATGAAGGGATCACAAAATTCAGCCAAGGGCCCACATTTTCCCATCAATTTTGATCGATGGTGGTTGAGCGTTGATCTCATGGAGGCCATAACTTGAGCTATGAGTGTCAGAATCGCACAAAATGTATACCGTTGGAAAGGTATTTCAGATTATAATATGGTGGTATAGGTTTCAAGTGTTTAAAGTTGATACATTGTTATCATAAATTAAAATATCAATCAGCTGCATATTTTAATGTGTCTGCATGACAACTCAACTTCACAAGCTCATATCTTGAGATACAGACGACGGATTTAGGAAAATTTTATATGATTGGAAAGATGAGACAATGAATAGAAAATTATAAGTGGTTTAAATGGATAAAAATTTGGTTTTCACTTCCAAAAATTAAATTACAGTCGTCCTCATTTAGTGGAGAATTAATTAAATTTAAAAAAATAAAAGTTTAATTAAAAAAAATTATTAAAAAGGGAGAGGGACCCAATTTAAATGCACTTGTATTAATGATGTGAATTCATTCATAAGGAATTAATGAGACATTAATTAAAGGTAATTTTTCAATAAGAAAAATTTACGGGAATTTCAAGAGAGGAAGAAAACCCTAACTACTTAGGTAGTTAGAAAATCTCTTCTTAAAAAGAGAAGAGAGGTTTCATCAAGAGGTCAAAGAATCAGTATTGTCAAAGGGTCAGGGTAGAAGATAAGGGGAGAAATAAGGTACAACCATGGATACACAATCAAGCTTCTGATCAAAATAAATAAATCTCCATCTTCTCCATTTGTTTTAATATATATTCTTCTACACCACTTCTCATAGTTTTATGCTCGAATCTCAGAGTTGGGCACAAGGTTGAGTTGTTGAGTTTTATTCTTATATTATTCTAAGATATTTTCCTATATGATCATGGAGTATTTGCAGACACCTATATGGCTGTCAAATATTTTGTAATGAAGAACATATTTCATAAATAAAAATCCACAAAGAATTGCTTCGGGGTTGATCTCGATTGTTCTTTGTAACCACGTTTCTAGAATATAAAGTATTTTTGGTTGACCTATCAAATTCTCTTTTGATCTTGATTTCAGTACGTTGTTAAAATTATTTGAGATGATAAATCATTCTCTCCTATGAAGAAGATATCGATGTATTTATATATTGTTAAAAATATTGTGTGTGATGTTGATCACAATTTAATTTTGATGTTGAAGCCCTCCTTCAATCTTTTCTTTTGTTGCACATAAATATTGTACTCAGGTTATTGAAGGACCATTTTATTTCATAATCTCAAGAAATAAATCTTTAGGTTTTTCTGCCTAGCACTCTCCTAATCCAAGATATCACAGATATATATTTTAGTCCAAGAGGAGTACCACCTTTCTAAAAACGAAGGGGGACTAATTTCCTCATGACGTTGTCATTTTGGTCCTAGCAGATTCAAGTGCCAACATTTTTGGTGACCATACTAGAGATCAATTTGTTTTCAAGAGATATAATACCTTTTGGATAATATATTATTGGAAGACTGGAAGTAGTCTGATTGTAGTTTGAGAGAAAATTTAGATATTGATTCAACATGAATTGGGTTTTGGAGAACCTTGTTCAAATAAAATTGAAAGGAATTGAAGGTTTATTGTTTAAATTTCAGTCAAAAATCAGTTGTAACAAACTTTATGGAACCATAAAACCACCAAATATTTGGGAGGATGATCTCCCTGACAACTCCATCCTCAAAAATCAAGATCTTAAAGAAATATGCCCTGGTAACTTCACTAAAAAGATCTCACAATTTCAAGAATATGTATATGAAGACTCCTCCGAGGAATTTTTCTCATGCTATCAAGAGATTTCTCCTCCTCCATCAACATAAGTGGTTCAAGGAACATTAAAAGGAGAAGGTATCCAAATAAAGAAAAGGTTGCACATAATCCCACTCAGTTTGAAAGGAGAAGTTCACCCCTTGCCAAATATTTCCATGGACAATGTTTTTACATTCTACGGGAATGTTTCATAAGATGCAAAGAAATATTTGATTAAATTTGATAGTTCTTGTGATATTTTTAATGTGGCTCAAAATGATGTTGCATGTCGGTTATTTATCTTGAATTTAAAAGAAGATGACAATGAATGGTTTTATTCATTGTTTCTCGGAACCATCACTAGTTGGGATGTACTAGAAAACTTGTTTGTAAAAAGATATTTCTCAAGAAAAGATCCATATTATATTTTCTTGAAGTTGGTTGAAATCGGGATGAACAAAGAAGAAACAATTAAAGATTTTTCTTTCATATTTATGAAAGTTCTTCATGAGATTCCTCAGGAAATGTTTCCAAATGATGTCATTATTTTTTGTTGTTACTAAAATGATTTTCCCACAAATTTGAGATTTCTATTGAGGCAAGAAGGAAAACACAACTGGAAAGCATTAATGCAACAAGATCAACTCATTGAAATATTTGTTCTTGAAACCGGTGCCAACATATTATACCCCGCGAAATTTATCCAAGACAATGTAGGAATGAATTTAGAAGAAAAAATTGAGGAAAGAAATGAATTTTTTTTTAGATCTTGATCTTGAAACAAAAAATAAAAACACTAAGATTTCAATTCAAGAAGAACACCATCCTATGTATGATTCATGGGAGGTAAATTTCAACCTCTCTTGTGCTCAAGTTGAGAATCATGATTATAGCGAAATCAAGGATCAACATGAAGACTTAATTCAGTTTGAAAAGATTGTAGAAAAGTCTCAAATAATACAACCAATGTACATCAATACACAAGAACAATGTTTACATTGGATGGATAGAAATCATCAGTTTACATCAGATTTGTATTATGTTGATTGTTTTCCTGAAGCATTGTTTCATGAATAAAGCATTTTACAAGCATCAAAGGAAATACATTTGCAGCAAGAGGAATCATGGATGATACATTTTATTTTCCAAACATCATGAAGTTATCGATGAACAACAAAATATGGCCTTAGAGTTCCCCACAAAAGTTCACCAACAGTTCACCATTGCAACCTCACTACGGAGACATGATCATTGTACAAAGGAATAATTCCTTCAAGGAATTGATGTTGAATCAAAAATCTTAGATGTGGTTGATGATAAGAGAAAAGATGAAATTATTATCATATTGGAAACTCCTTATCCAATCAAAGAACACAATATTCTTGAGCAAATAAAATTTGATTTAATTGAATCATTGTTCCAAAGCATTGTTTTCCAAGAAATACAATCATATTTCAAGCACATCTTGCTCAGTATCATCACTATATACTTTGTGCATGTTTTTTATCATTTGGTAGCAGCCTCAACATATTACCCAATGAGGAGCTCATTCTACAAGTTGGTCGGATTCTTGAATGGCTCCATTGGAGATCCTCCTACACCAAAGGTGCCCCTTTATTTCAAGTAAGTTAGGGTAGGTAGACCATATATGTATATATTTTTGTTCAATGTTGCACAATAAAGGATTCTTTATATTGAATTTTGAATATAACTCCATGAAAGAAGAAGAATTTCAAGACTTCATTTTGAAGATGACTCCATAGCCTAATGGAGAAGTAATGCAAGCCTGATACCACTTGCCTGCCTTTGCCAGGATTCTTATAATGGTTCTTCAAATTTAAAACACAATCAATAATCTGCATTTATAATGGTTAAATAATCCAACACATATTTGGTTTAAAACCCCAAATTCTACACCAGGGAGACTTCATATTTTCCATGAATTCATGCACTATTGAACTAGCATTAAAATTCCACTCTGTCCCTGCATATCAATTCTCAATCTATACCAAGTTGCGCACTTATCTTCAACACATACAACCCAAGCTAATGCATCACTATATATCCCATGTTACTCGAGCAAGTGTTTATTAAACTCCAGAAATAAAAACCATGTTTCCCAAGAGCTATTTGACATCTCAGTTTGATTCACACCAGAATTCAAATCCAAAAGATCGAATCTCTTGGAATTATAACTAGAATTTAACCTTGCATAAATAATAGTCCAATAACGATTTACCTCCACACATTTCCAAATGGGTATTTTCCTCCAGGGTTCAAATTCGCACCATCATGCAATTTTCAGGTCTTCACAGAGTCTTCAAAAAAGAATGTTAAGTTCCTAACCCGCACATAGGTAGATCAATGTATTCGGATGTAATAAAGGAAAATATTAATAAGGCCTTTCAATTAAATAGAATAAGGCGGATGTAAGAAGACCTAATAGAAGCTTCTGCTTCTAGAAGGATCTTCCTCTAGATGCTTCTCTTAATAGACATATTTAGTATAAATAAGGGTCGAGGGTATGAAAACCCTAGCTTGGAG
>ML788655.1:725768-740658 GCA_009831015.1 Picea engelmannii
ACCTAATAGAAGCTTCTGCTTCTAGAAGGATCTTCCTCTAGATGCTTCTCTTAATAGACATATTTAGTATAAATAAGGGTCGAGGGTATGAAAACCCTAGCTTGGAGATTATTGTAATAGAGAATTGCTCGACTAGAGGTTGCCCCCTCGAAGAGGCCTGTGAACATTGTTTTCTGAATCAAAGTGCTATTTCAGTTGCTCCTCTTATATTATTTTTGTGTTACTTTGGAGATTATGCTGGTTGTATTATTGTTATTCTGCCATTTCTATCATTTCATTTATGTTCTGTGTATTTATTATATCTGGTATCTTCCAAGTGATATCAGAGCACTTTCCTTGGTAGATATGGTGGGAATTTATTTTTCAGGGTAGAGACGTATTCTGACATCTTTAAGCCATAGAGATCTATCGTTACGTGCATAAACCCACGGTTGAGGGATTCATACATGCAAGAAATACAAGTGGTTCTTAAGCGCACATATGTTGGCCACCCTTGTAACCCCTGTCGGTACCCCTTCGAGTGGTAGCACATTAGAAAACACCTGTGTACGAATCGACCTAGATTTCCTGAAGCCCTCTTTAGATAAACCTATCAGCCATCGAACTACTATAGTGTCACCGAGAACAACACTCAAGAAGATACTCTCTAGTACCTGGGTAGTCGGGTAGTATGGCTAAGGGTACATTCTATCCTTCTTAGTTAGTGCCCTGAGATATTGGGCCGAGTACTACTATTGGACCCCGCACGTATATCGGAGAGCTATAGCACAGGGAAAACCCTTGTTTGTAGAACCCTTGAATACCTAACCCTTGGGGGGACAGAAACATAAACACATTAAAACCGACCAGATCTATTGCCACGAAACCATGTTCAGGTTTCCAAGTAAATACACATTTCTTTCTGGTTAAGAATTTGTGGATTTCTTCACTGCAGTATTCTTTAGACCGGAGTATAACTCCGCAAGTGTAAAAAAAACAAAAAAAAAGTCTGGAAATTTTTTCACCATTATTTGAGACCTATTCCATTGGATTCATCTCTTCTCCCTTATCACAGTCATCCATATCATTTTTTGGAAAAAAAAAATTGACCCCACCCGCCCCTTTTCAGTTCACCCATCCTCATGGCCCATACCCATAGCCAAGAACTGGAGTCTCACTTCAACACCTTGCAATATAGTTTCCTCGAGACCCAAAAATAAGTGAAACAACTCAGTGCTACTATTGCTTCCTGAGATACATCCATCAATACCACCATAAATGCATCTGTGCAGTCCTCAATGGAGGAAGTCAAACAAGAACTAACCACCCAACTTGAATCTATATTTGCATCACTCTGCACCAAACTAAATATCCCTACCAATGACCCTTTTCCTGATGCACATCCAAATACTGAAGGTGAACCTTCATCCCATTCCCATACCTTTCAGCCCCATCACTTTCAATGTGACATATGCCTTCCGCGGGTGGATGTAACCAAATTTGATGTCTCGGACCCCACTGGTTGGGTCACCGAAATGGAACATTATTTCTCTTTATATGGAATTACCGATGACTTGGCCAAACTCAGGTATGGTGTTCTCCATCTAGATCAAGAATGTTGGCAATGGTGGCAATTGAGAAAAATTTCCTGTCAAGGGTATATTGCTTGGACCCAATTTGTGACTGAGCTTTATGAACGCTTTGACACTGACAGCAACCATTTGGGCCGTTTGAAAAAATTTAAACAATCAGGAACAGTCAAAGAATTCATAACTGCATTTGAGCGCCTGGCTTTTCGAACAGAGGGCGTGACTGATGCTTTCTTTCGAGAGTGTTTTATTAGTGGCCTTAAGGAGGAGATTCAGGCCCATGTCCTCATGGATCGACCCTCGAGTTGGGTGGAGGCTACTAAAAAAGATAAATAATCACAACAATTTGTATCCTCTCAAACCCGTAAACCTTTCTTTATCCCTCACCCCAAACCCATAAATCCCACTACTCCCTCCGCCCCATTAAAGATCCAAAAATTGACTAGGGATGAAATGGTTGAACGCCAACTCAAAGGCCTTTGTTATAATTGTGATGATAAATATTTCCTGGGCCACAAATGTAAGGAACAAAATATTTTTATGGCCATCTCTGAGGATATTTCGGAAGAGGATGTTGAAACTCCCATTGTGCCTGAGTCACCTGAAATCACTGACATAACCCCTGCCACCGACCCTCCCGAAGTCGAACCAATCATTTCCCTCAATGCTCTCACTGGCTTCTCCGCCCCCCAAACCCTCAAGTTAATTGGTTTCATCAAGCATCGAAAGGTCATCATTCTGGTTGATGGTGGAAGTACCCATAATTTTATTCATCACCGCATTGCCCAAGAAACCCATTGCTACATCCATGCCGTCAACAATTTCCAAATTATGATTTCTAATGGTGGCTCCATGAAATGTGGAGGGCATTGTGAAAATGTGCGTCTCCAAATCAGTGACTACCACCTCAAATCCCATATGGTTTCTATCAACATGGGTGGTTGTGACATTGTGTTGGGTGCAGACTAGCTAAGGACCTTGGGTCCCATTCTCATGGATTTTAAGGACTTAACCATGCAATTTGACCAGGAAGGCCACCAATATAAATTCCAAGGCATCATTGTTGGTTCACCTAAGGTCATTAGTTCCCATCGTATGGAAAAACTGCTCAAAAAAGGTCACTCTGGTGTCATTGCCCAACTCCATGCCATACAAGCAACAGAGACACCCCCGGTGCCACAAGACCTCCAAGCTCTCCTTTCTAAACATCAAATGGTATTTTCTACTCCCCAAGAACTCCCTCCTTCCCACGTTGTTCATGATCATTCCATTCCCCTGGTACCAAGAAGCCTTCCTCCCAATATCCGTCTGTATCGCCACATCTTTTCACAAAAAAATGAAATTGAGAAAATGGTCCAGGAACTCTTTACTACAGGCGTTATCCGTCCTAGTACGAGCCCTTACTCTTCTCCGGTAGTCATGGTCCTGAAGAAAGAAGGTTCTTGGAGAATGTGTCCTGACTTTTGTGCCCTCAATAAACTGACCATTAAAGATAAATTTCCCATTCCTGTCATTGATGACCTCCTGGATGAATTGAGTGGAGCCCAATTCTTTACTAAACTTGATCTTCGCTCGGGCTATCACTAGATACATATGAAAGAGGAAGACATCCCCAAGATGGCCTTTTGAACTCATGAGGGCCACTATGAGTTTTTGGTCATGCCCTTTGGCCTGTGTAATGCCCCCTCCACCTTCCAAAGCCTCATGAATCATGTCTTCCGCCCCTTTCTCCGTAATTTTGTCTTAGTTTTCTTTGATGATATCCTCATCTATAGAAAAACCTGGACAGACCATCTTACTCATGTGGATTAAGTTCTCCATCTACTCTCTCAGCATCAACTTTTCCTAAAACAGTCTAAAAGTGCTTTTGGTGCCTCAGAAGTAGAATACTTGGGTCATCTGGTGGGCAAGGATGGCATCAGGGTGGACCCAAAAAAGATTGAAGCTATGCAAGACTGGCCGCACCCAAAGACTCTCAAAAGCTTGCGTGGATTTTTGGGCCTCACAGGGTATTATCACAAGTTTGTTAAGAACTACGGAAATATTGCAGCACCTCTCACTGCTCTCCTCAAAAAGAACTCTTTCACTTGGACTCCAGCAACGGCTCAATATTTTCAAACCTTGAAGATGGCCATGTGAACCACTCCAGTTCTGGACCTTCCTGATTTCAGAAAGACCTTTGTGTTTGAATGTGATGCCTCAGGGAAAGGAATCGACATTTTCCTTATGCAAGAGGGTCGACCATTGGCCTTCACCAGCAAGCAACTGTCTGAAAGGAATCTGGGCAAACCCATTTATGAAAAGGAAATGTTGGATATTCTACATGCCGTTGAGCTGTGGTTTCCTTATCTCTTGGGGCAACGCTTCCAAATTAAGACCGACCATCAAAGCCTCAAGTACTTTTTGGAACAACGCATTTCCTCCCAGGAGCAACAAAAATGGGTGACTAAGCTCTTTGGATATGATTATGAGATCATTTACAAGAAGGGAAAAGACAATGTTGTGGCAGATGCACTGTCCCAAAAATATGAAGATGAAGGATCCTTTTTTTCTCTTTCCTTCATTGTACCCGATTGGCTCCAAGTTGTGCACCACGAATGGCTTCAAGATCCCAAAAGTTCGCATCTGATCCAGCAATTGCATACCAAGGCTCCAGCTTCCCCAGGGTACTCTTGGCTCCAGGATGAGCTTTGATACAAAGGTCGTTTGTATTTAAGTAAACAATCCAATCTTAAATCCACAGTACTTTCTGAGCTTCATGCTACACCCACAGTGGGGCACTTAGGGTTCACCAAAACATATGACAGGGTCAAACGTTCTTTTTTCTGGGATGGTATGAAACAGGACATCCAAAATTTTGTTGTTGAATATGAGGTGTGTCAACGCAACAAGGGAGAAACAATCAAATCTTCGGGCACACTACAACCGCTTCCGATTCCCCCTGCTATTTGGAAGGATATCTCTATGGACTTTATTACCGGCTTACCCAAATCGGGGAATAAATCAGTGATAATGGTGGTTGTGGATCACCTTTCCAAGTATGCTCATTTCTATGCTCTTCACCACCCATTTACTGCATCCACGGTGGCTCAAATTTTCATGGACCAGGTCTTCAAGCTTCATGGCATGCCTCACTCTATTGTTTCTGATCATGACCCAACTTTCACAAGCAATTTTTGGCAAGAATTGTTTAAGCTACAAGGCACCCAATTGCATCTCAGCTCAGCTTATCATCCCCAGACAGATGGTCAAATAGAACTTGTCAACAAGTGTTTGGAAACATATCTGAGGTGCTTTGCCTCTGAAAAATAACACAAGTGGGCTCAATGGTTACCCCTCGTTGAATGGTGGTACAACACTTCATACCATACAACCACTCGCATGACTCCTTTTGAAGCGGTATATGGACAGAAACCACCTTCAGTTCTCTCCTACTTACTGGGTACCTCGAAGGTCCAGGTGGTTGACCAAACACTTACAGTCTGAGAGGATATTCTTCGTACCCTTAAAGAGAACTTGGTTATGGCACAGAATCGCATGAAGCAGCAAGCAGATCAAGGTCGCTCTGAACGTCAATTTGCCGAAGGGGATCAGGTGTTTCTATGACTGCAACCATATAAGAAAACTTCCCTCAAGGCCGAGCATTGTCAGAAGCTAGCACCCAAATTTTGTGGTCCTTATATAGTTCTCAAGTGTGTGGGACAAGTCGCATATCAGTTAGCTCTGCCCAGTCAGTCGAAGCTACATCCTATTTTTCATGTTTCATGCTTAAAGAAGGTGATTGGAACCAGGTTCCAAATTCAAACCAACCTTCCAGAGTTAGCTGAAGAAGGATCCATTTGGCTACAGCCAGAAGCATTTTTGGACCAGCATGAGCGTCGCCTGCATCAGAGAACCATCAAGGAAGCGCTAGTCCAGTGGAAAGATACGACTCCAACAGATGCCACTTAGGAACCAGCTACCATTCTGCAGCAGTTTCCACATCTCAAGCCTTGAGGACAAGGTTGTTTTTAAGGGGGAGGACATGTTAAGTTCCTAACCTGCACATAGGTAGATCAATGTATTCGGATGTAATAAAGGTCAATATTAATAAGGCCTTTCAATAAAATAGAATAAGACGGATGTAAGAATACCTAATAGAAGCTTCTGCTTCTAGAAGGATCTTCCTCTAGATGCTTCTCTTAATAGACATATTTAGTATAAATAAGGGTCGAGGGTATAAAACCCTAGCTTGGAGATTATTGCAACAAAGAACTACTCGACTGGAGGTTGCCCCCTCGAAGAGGCCTGTGAACATTGTTTTCTGAATCAAAGTGTTATTTCAGTTGTTGCTCCTATATTATTTATGTGTTATTGTGGAGATTATGCTGGTTATATTACTGTTATTCTGCCATTTCTAGCATTTCATTTCTGTTCTACATATTTATTATATCCGGTATCTTCCAAAGAACCTTTAATGATTCTCACGAATGGAGATATTGATAAATAGATTTAAACCTAGTGATTCCTTTCTCCTCACGATTCATATGGATGTTCATCACGATTTTCCCACTTGTATTGGCTTCACACCTCACGGATTGACCACAACTTGATCAATAATTTAACACCCAGAAATTGAATTTACATTGCTCAACGCAGATCAATTTCCAATGATCGATGCATGGCTTTCTCAAAGCGATTTCCAAAGTGCACAAATCCCTGGCTTCCACTCTCTCAGCGACCACTCCAATTTATTTTGCATATGCATCAACATCGACCTTCATTCTCTCATCTATTAGGTCGCCTTTCCCCACGCAGTCAATCCATTATCTCTACACTCCTTTACGCAGAGTCCTTATGCACTCTCGTGCTCATAAACTACACACTACCACTTGACTGTAATCTTGCGCTCTTGCCATTTCTGGAACCAATCGATTACACTACTTCACTCATAGAGATGCTAGCATAACTCTTACCTCTGTCTCTATTTCATCATAAACACACAAGAGACTCATATACAACTGCCTTCACTTTTCACACAGGTAGGCACCTTCTCAATGGTTTACACCAAATACATAAAGACTTCAAAAGTCTTTATATAGAAGCCTGGAATCCTTCACAATTCTACCCAAGCTTCAATGACTAGAATCTCAAACATAAAGATTATGCCCAGCCATCTAACTGTAGAACTGGAATCAAATAATGATTTTTCCCAGTCCTCTCATATCATGGTTTTACATGAACAAATGTATCTTTACATAGAGCTACTATCATTCACCAAGATTATCCAAACACATTACACACACAACATGTAAAAGAACAATAAAACCCCCATATGATGAATCAAATTTCCATTAAAACAATGAAATTGTACCTACTTACAAACCATGATCTACCCTACTACACAATACAGGCTTGGCCAGTTGAATCCCCCTTCTCTTTCCCTCGAGTTTACATATTTATGCATGGAATATGCTATTGCCAGCACACTAACTAATTCCTACAAAATTGCAACTAATTCTAAATATAGAAGTTTCGACCCTATCTCAACTAATGACTCGTCAAAATAGATTACTATATTCCTGCAGCTAATCCTTAGATATTTTGATCCTCATCGAAGGCTTCCATAAATCAAGGACTTATTTACAATGACTCATTACTCTACTGACACTCACACCTATCTTAGAACCTTCTAAGACTAAATTCGTAAACCATGAGAATTTATAATAATTTTACAATGAACCTCTCCTTGGTCTGATGTCAAGACCTTTAGGTTTGTCTAGAAATTGATACATGCCCTTGGAAGCTAATGCTACTGCATCAAGAAGACAGTTGGTCATAATATTTTTGTGTTCTCAGCAACCCACGGGGGGTCATTGTCCCACAATTGGAGCCAGTTGGTGACTAAAGTTTGATCACCTATATGTTCCCGCTCATGGAATAATAAAAAATAGATATTGGAAGATGAATATTTTTTATTTATTATATGTTCATTTCATATCCCTCGGTATCAGCTTCTCCATGCATTTCACGAAATTAAAATCGGAGTCTCCATGACCAAGATACACATACTTCTATCCAGAAGTCTAATGGAGGTGTTACAAGAAGAAATATGAAAAATGTTCTAAGTCACATGTTTTCTCCCCTCCTTTCCCTTCACCCCTATTTATTATCTCATTCTATAAGTAGTTTTTTTTCACATTTTCTCATTACTTTCATATTCCCCTTACCATTTTCCACACTTAACCATTTTCCTTTATTCCTTTCCATGTTCACATTCTTTTCCCTTTTCCTTTATTTTCTCATTTCCTTTTATTTTCCTTTCCATATTTATTTATCTTTTTTTTTCCATTTCTTATCCTTTTCCCTTTTTCCTTTCCAAAATTTCAAGTAATTCATTTATATCCCATATATTTCTTTTCATTTTTCATATTTCTTTCCATATTCGTGGGTTGGTGATATTTCTTAGGAGAATGTGTTATCTTCACTACCCTCACAATGCATTTTGACTTCCGCCTCCCTCATAATGCACCCAACTCTTTTTACTACTCTTTACTATGTAGCTTCTCCAATACTTAGCCAAATATATGAGTTACCGCAGTTTCACGGGTTGGTGATGGTTGGTGATGTTTATTTCATGTTATATGAGTCCGTCCGAATGATTCTCAAGACTTAGAATATTTTACAACTTCTTTTTACTACTATTTACCTCTCCATATTATTTTAATAATATTTTTCCTATCCTAAGTTCTATGAGGAACATATCCAAGTGACACATGTCACTTTATTAACCAATGAGATACATCCACATGTGATGCAGGAGCATCGCCAACACATCAAGCGAGCCAGCGCGAAAGCGAAGGACAGCTAGACAAGCCAGCACAAATTTTTGAATTTCACCTTGGAAATTGTTGTGTAATCTTAAATGAAGTCATTAAGGAGAGGCACACTTATATAATGTAAATGGACCTTGAGTGGATAGCTCTCATCCTTAGTAGGTAGAAGGCAGTTAAAATAGTTAATGCAGGTAGATAGAATTTAATTCTAGATTAGACAGTTTTAGAATGCAAGAGGGAAACAGGATATAGACACCCTCATTGTGCATTGTAACATTATCAAGGAAGAGCAAGAGCATGCAGAGAGCTATGTAAGAACACCCATGTACAGACATTTGGATTAATAGAAAGAGGTTGATTCAAATTCATGGTTTTGTGTTGTTCTCTGTGTATTGATGCTGAATGATATGCTCTTGAATGTTTGCTTCCTATTATACATTTTATGTATATGTTGTGTATGTGATTTCATGTTTGAGTTTGAAGCCTGAGAGGAAGAAGGAATGAGTTTCAATTGTTTCTCTATCTGAGTAAGAGTTTCTGCAAGGAGTGCAGTTGAAGTGTTCGCAAGGAGTGCGTTGAAAAAGGGCTCAGGTAGTTTAGCTTTTGTTCTCATTTCCCAGAAGTGCAGTTGGGCACAGAAGCCATGCAAGGAGTGCACAGGCCTAGCTAAGCCTCAGAGTTGAAATCTGAGTAGAGCATTGAGAGACTGCTGCTACAGGAGTGTACAGAGTCGAAGGAATTGCAGCACTTGGAAGTGTCTGAAGGTTTCCGCAAGGAGTGTGTGCAAGTCTTTTCTAAAGGATGCAGAGTCATGGAAAAGCTCAGGAGGGATAAGGCCTTCGAAATCGTTGAGGACCAGCGTAGGGGAAGTCACGACCAAAACAATTAGAATGGCGTCGCAAGTTTGTGTGTAGGTGGACGAGTTCCACGGAGGAACACTTGGCCATTCGTAGGAATCATCAAGGAAGGATGGATGGTTGGTATTCTCCGAGGAGAATTCGCGAATATCCGTGAGCCGTTAGATCTTGTGGGGTTGCAAAGGAGATACAACAGAGTACTCTCAAGGGGTTCAAAGCTCAGGAGGGGCAGAACCATAGATCCGAGTCACAAGGATCGTGGGATTTACATGTGGAATCGTGTATCGGGGTTTCATAGGTGGAAATCCCGTAACCATTGCAACAAGAATCATGAAGTCACGAAACGTGATATCTCGATAGTTGAGAGAGTGGTGTGGGGCCACAAGGGTCAGAGAGTGGACAGGTGGCACACCATTTCGAGGTTTCGCAGCGAGAAGTCCCGAAACGTATGCATTAGGATTCACAATATTGCGAACTCCGAAATGTCGATGGAGTAAAGGCATTGAAAAGACAAACTCGCGCGTGTGTCAGAGTTTCGGCATATTGGGAGTCAGGAGTCAGTAAAGTGAGTTGTTTGACATCGTGAGTGCCGAGAACGTGATAGAAGAAAACCCGATAGGGAAAATCCCGACAAGGTTAAGGAAAGGGTCAGCGTTGACTTGTATCGGGTTTCGGGGATTCGAGAACCGAATGCTCGACCTTTGGATTTGCTAAGTTGTGAAGTCTGTTCTCCCGATTGTAAAAAGGGGATCGCGTGAGGATTGTTGTGGGTGTGGATTTTCCCCATAGGGAAATAGGAGAGTTGTTAATAGTTCTTCGGGCCAGTAGCAAGGAGAAGATCCTGTGAGCGGACGTGCTTGCGAGCGTGTGCTTCCGTCAACATGGAAGCTAATGGATGGTACCACATGGCCATATTATTTTAATAATATTTTTCCTATCCTAAGTTCTATGAGGAACATATCCAAGTGACACATGTCACTTTATTAACCAATGAGATACATCCACATGGCAACTAATGGATGGTGCCACATGGCCATATTATTTTAATAATATTTTTCCTATCCTAAGTTCTATGAGGAACATATCCAAGTGACACATGTCACTTTATTAACCAATGAGATACATCCACATGACAGCTAATGGATGGTGCCACATGGCGACTAATTAATGAAGACACATGGTGATGTACAAAAAAGTGACACATGGAGTGATTTTATTGGATGACATGTGGAAACATTTGGTGACTCATCATTGCTGACTAGGAATATTGGTGGTTGACTGGGCATACAAAATTATTATTATATTCAACCATTTTCCAATAGTCGAAATCCTCCAAGCTCCATAGTTCCTTCTCTTACTGTGTTTCTTGCTAAGTATATCAAACACTTATTTTTATACATTAAATAATATAATATCCCAATGCATGTGGGATACACTTTCAAACCAAAAAAGTCTAATTTTATGAAGGGAAGCATGAAATTCATCCAAGGGCCCACATTTTCCCATCAATTTTGATCGACGATGGTTGAGCGTTGATCTTGCAGAGGCCATAACTTGAGCTCCGAGTGTCGAAACTGTGCAAACTTCATACCATTGGAAATATATTTCAATGTAGAATATGTTGGTATAGGTTTCAAGTGCTTAAAGTTGATACATTGTTCTCATAAATTAAAATATCATTCAGCGACATATTTTAATGGGCCTGTGTGACAACTCAACTTCACAAGCTCATATCTTGAGATCTAGGCGATGGATTTAGGAAAATTTTATATCATTGGAAAGATAAGATGGTGAAGCGAAAATAAGAAGTGGTTTAAATGGATAAAAAATAGGTTTTCACTTCCAGAAAATTAAATTACAATCATCCTCTTTTAGTGGAGAATTAATTAAATTTTAAAAAATAAAAGTTTAATTAAAAAAATTTATTAAAAAGGGGACAGGGATGCACTTTCAATGTACTTGTATTAATGGTGTGAATTCATTCATGAGGAATTAATGAGACATTAATTAAATGGAATGTTTCAAGAAGAAACTTGTATGGGAATTTCAAGAGAGGAATAAAACCCTAACTACTCAGGTAGTTAGAAAATCTCTTCTTAAAAAGAGAAGAGAGGATTCATCAAGAGGTCAAAGAATCAGTATTATTAAAGGGGTTGGGCAGAAGATCAGAGGAAAAAGAAGGTACAACCATGGATACACAATAAAGCTTCTGATCAAAAGAAAGAAAACTCCATCTTCTCCATTTTTTTTATATGTATTCTTCTACACCACTTCTCATAGTTTTATGCTTGAATCTCAGAGTTGGGCACATGGATGAGTTGTTGAGTGTTATTCTTATATTATTCTAAGATCTTTTCTTATATGATCATGGAGTATTTGCAACCACTTATATGGTTGTCAAAGATTTTGTAATGAAGAACATATTTCATAAATAAAACTCCACAAAGAATTGCTTCGGGGTTGATCTCGATTGTGCTTTGTAACCATATTTTCATAATATAAAGTATTTGAGGTTAACCTATCAAATTATCTTTTGATCTTGATTGCAGTACTCTGTTAAAATTCTTTGAGATGATCAATCATTCTCTCATATGAAGAATATATCAATGTATTTATATATTGTTAAGAAGATTGTGTGTGATGTTGATCACAATTTAATTCTGATGTTGAAGCCCTCCTTCAATCTTTTCTTTCGATGCACATAAATATTGTAATCAGGTTATTGAAGAACCATTTTATTTCATAATCTCAAGCAATAAATATTTGGGGTTTGTTTCCTATCACTCACCTAATCCAAGATATCATAAATATATCTTTTAGTCCAAGAGGAGTACCACCTCTCTAAAAATAAAGGGGGACTAATGTCCTCATGAGGTTTTCATTTCGATCCTGACAGATTCAAATGTCAACAATAATTAATACACAATGGAATATAAATTACACAGAAAGCACAAAGAGTACTTAGCTTTTTAAATAAAAAATCATCAACTAGTTGCAGATGTTGGACGTTCCATCCAACAATAGACATTGTTGTTCTCTCTCCCAATAGTAGGTCATCCTTGAGCTAGGGCTATGATTCCACAAGGACGGGTCTTAGACTGACTCTAATACACAAAACCAACTATCAAGATCCCACGATTTTCCCAACCACACAACAATCCTATTTTACCATATTTCCCTCCCTTCAACCTAAACAACCCAAATAAATGAACCCATTTCTTTGTAATGCAATCCCTCAGGTTGTTCCACTACTTTTCTAGGGCTTCAGTGTTACTGGTCAATAAATATCAATGCCAAAAACTCCAATGATTCTTAGTTGTGGACAATTATTTCTCAACTTCCATCATTCTCATGCACACAAGAATCCATTCCTTTATGGAATAATCCAGAGTTACTTACAACCAACCAATGATGGCTCTTTTCCTCCCATAATTCATTTCCCATGCCCAGACCAAGAGAAAGAATGAATGAGGAATGAGTAAACATGAATAAGGAACCCCCCAAAAAACAAAAGCGCAGGTTTTATATAATTACATGCAATTAAGCACCACATGGCCTTCCCCCAAGGAGTTCATGTAACCATTTTTCCCAACTAATACCAAGATGGTTGAACAAAATAATAATAAAATACTTAGCCCCCTCTCTCATGGAATCATATCCCCTTATCTTTGTCATTGCCTGTCTTGCAACCAACAATGTATTTTATTAATATATTCAAAGTATTACATTTCTAGGTACTCCATCCTTTCAACTTTATCGGCACTTCGTCCTTATGAATAAACAAAAATAAATTATTAACCCGGGGACTCAAAACCATGGTATTACATGAAGTTTCATCAATAAGCTCAAAGATAAGATCATGGAGTTGAAATCTAAAACATGTTGCAATTGATCATTGTGTGTAACTTATAAAAAGTATTTTTCATCTTAATCATGTCCTCTTTGAAAGACATGGTACATTGAGTGGATGCAAATGCTCAAAATTTTATTTACGAGATATTTCAAATTGAAGTACGAAATTATTAAGGAGGTAATTTGAAATCAATGTTTCTTCTATATAATGCTACATGTATATACAAATATAAATTTCATCTATTCACATTAGAGTCACACCATAATCTACATATGACATGATAGAATCACCCCAAGTTCATATGCCATAGATAACTCGAAAAAAGACCAAAGTAAATATATGTAGGAAAGAAAAGTCCCCTCAAAATACCAAAAATAAAAACAAAACAAGTTGCTAAAAACTTATAGCAATAAGTCAACCTAAAAATTTTATAGTTTTATAGAATTTGAAAAAAAAATTACATTATGAGTGAGATATAAACCCAATGTACATCTTTTTAAAAGGTAATCATTACATAACTATAAGAAATAGGGCACTTGGTCAACGTGGGGTTTAGTCCCCATATAGTCACTAATTCAAAAACCTTTACCTCATCCATTGTCATAGTCTGATATTTATGAAATAATAATAATAATAACAAAATAAAAAAGCACATTCAAATTTTTAAATGAATCACACATGTGGAATTAACATCTCAAAATATCATATTCAAAAAATTGAATTACTTTGTTCTTTCAATGGACAAATAATTTTGATTAAATGTAACTATCATTTTAATTAATGCATAAGCCTTGACACTTATCTTCACAACAATTTTCATGTATGTAACTATCATTTTAATTAATGCATAAGCCTTGAAACGTATCTTCACAACAATTTTCATGTATGTAACTATCATTTTAATTAATGCATAAGCCTTGACACGTATCTTCACAACAATTTTCATGTATAGACTACTACAACAAAAAAAAAAAATGCAAAAGGACTTATTTATATGAAAAACTATATACATTAGAATTAAAATAGTATTTATTATTATCATTTATTTAAATTTTTTATTTATTAAATATTAAATTAAATTAAAATAAATTTATTTTAAATTTTGTTTTTTTTTAATTATATACAAATTATTATATCAATAAAAAAACATATTAATTCAAAACATATTTCAAATTGATACAACTTATCTCATAGAAGCAAAGAGGCTAGGAAAAATAATTGATCACAAAGATAGGTTGATCTGTGTCAAAGTAAGTTGTACTAACCATAAATATAGCATACTTAGTACATATCCAAGCTTAAAAGGTTCGGGAATATTTATAAATGAAGACCTCATTCCTGAAGACCAAGCTGAACTAAGGAAGGAAGTTCAAAAGGTAAAAGAAGCCAGGAAAGAAGGAAAATGGGCAATAATTAGAAATCAAAAAGCTATTGTTAGGGATAGAGACCAGAAGGATAATAATAAATAGGAATTCGGGACACTTGGGATCCTTTTTTGGAATTGTTGTGGCTTTCCATGGCGCAAAGGTCCTATGATAAGTTGGATCCCGAGTGGTATTGATATTATCTGTCTAGTTGAAACTTGGGAGTATGAGGAATCTAAGGTCCCTAACATGGAAGGATTTGTCTTGTGGTCGGTATGGAACAAAAAATACCACCGTAGAGGGATAGGAGGCATAGCTTGTTATATTAGAAAAAGCATTTCTCCTCACATTCAACTTCATAAGATTGACCCTCTTAATCAATACATTTGGATAGAAATTTCAGACACCAATGCTAAGAAGATGTATATAGCAA
>ML788655.1:776525-788554 GCA_009831015.1 Picea engelmannii
TGTGCCAATTTATTGCCTCCAGACAACCTGCCTCCTCTGCGCAATCCTTGTTGATGGAAATACCTGCAATGAATGAATCCCTCTTGCCTAGGCTGCACATTCCTCATGGGCATATCCAATGTGTGTGTGGTTGCATGAGTGCACTCACTAATGTCACAACTGATATTCAAACTGTCCCTTTCACCTGTTATCTCAACTGGATCTCCACTGGATCTGTCATGCATGTAGTTAACAGTGGTAAATATTCAGTTGCATGTGAGACCATTGATTGTAAATTAATTAATAATTAATTCATTGATCTATCACTAGTGTAAGTTCAGTTACAACTATTACAACTGAGCTTAACTCACTTAACTAAATTAAACTACTTTACAACTCACGTAACTACACATATAACTCTGTTACACTTTCGAATCACTCAGTTACAACTAATTTGACTTGCATGTCCCACCAATCAACCTTTGAACTTGAATTTCCTATAGCTAACTGATTTTCCACTTCAGTTAATTATTTCCAAGTGCTCATTGAGAATATATTAATATTTATTGTCCAACTATTATTAAGGGATAATAATAGTCGACATACATCTATAAATAGAATTCGCTCACCATCTATAAATAGACATCATCTATAAATAGACATCATCTATAAATAGAATTTGTTCATCATCTAAAAATAGACTTCCACCTAAAAATAGCCTGAGGCTCCATCCTAGTGTAGGTGCAAAATTTTCACTAGGATCTTCTTGTTGAATCTCAACACTCCCTCTCAACAAGAAAGGGATTATCCTTCACCCCAATCCTGTCTCTATGGTATTTGAATTTTCTCCTGGTGAGCGCCTTCGTCAAAATGTTTGCATCTTGATCTTTCGTAGGAATGTACTGAAGCAACATGATCATCCACTGCACATAATATCTGATATGATGATACCAGATATCTATATTCTTATATCTATCATGGAAAACAAGATTAATCGAGAGTTTAATGCAACTCTGATTATCACAATGAATCATTGTCGGATCTAAATGAGAACCAAACAAACCAACCAAGATCTTTCTCATCCAGATAGTCTCACATGTAGCTTGAATCGTTGCCATGTATTCCTCTTTCACTGAACTAAGTGCCACAGATCTATGTTTCCTGTTATACCAAGAAACAATTGTAGATCCGATACTAAATATCTCCCCTGATGTGCTCTTTCTATCCGTTGGGCTGCCTGCCCAATCTGCATCCATGAAGCCATGCAAATTCACCTGTCTATACCATAAGCCATACTCAAATGTTTCCCTCATATATCTCAGGACATGCTTACTCACCTTCCAAAAGAGATTGGTAGGCTTAACCATCGCTTGACTCAGCTGGTTAACCACATAGAAAATGTTTGATCTCGTGTTCACTAAATACATTAGCGAATCCACTAACTGTCGATAGACAGTAGCATCCACTACCTCTCTAGAAGTAGCATCCTCTTTCCTCCAGTTTCCTGGAATAGGAGTATCCATGGGTTTGCATCCCTCCATGTGAAACTTACCCAATATCTCCCTTGCATACTTTCCTTGAGACACAAAAATTTCACCATCTCGCTGCCATATTTCCAATCCAAGGAAATAATGAAGAAGGACGAAATCCTTCATATCGAACTCCTTTGCAAGGTTCTCCTTGCATGAGTGTATCATCTTCTCATCACCAGTTAGTATTAAATCATCAACATAAAGAACAATGATTAAAATCTTACTCTCCACCACTGATTTGTCGACCGGTCTTGGGACAATTTCACATGCACTGTTTTTGACAATGGAGTCATACTCCTCCACCATTGCATCTACCTATGTGGGATCCTGCACTGCTTTCTGAAAGGAAGATGGTTTAGTCACAATAAATTTTCTCATGAGAGCCATGTATCCAGTAAATCGATCAGAAGATTGTCTATATCTGCGCTGTGAAGTAGGGGCTCCTACATTCTGTACAACATCTAGTCTCAATCTATCAGCTTCTGTGGTTCGATTTCTGCCATTTTTTATGGATGGCTCTGCATGAGTGGATTCCTCCACTCCATGAACCTCCTCATCTGGATGATCCACATATTGAGACTCATCTTTGGGAACCAACAGTTCCTCCTCTGCATGCAAGTCAAGCTCCCTCTCAAGCGACAATCGCATGGATTTCCCCTCATCGAATTTTATATCTCGCCGCATAAAAGTCATCTTACTGTTAGTAAAATACACATGATAATTATGGGTTGTCTATGTGTACCCCCAAAAAATCCCAACATCAACAGTCGGTTCCAGCTTCTTCCTGGCATCCTTGGTCACATGCACATAAACAGATCAGCCAAAAATCTTAAAATGAGAAACATCAGGCTTCTTACCAGTCAAAGCTTCTTCAAGTGTACTCATGCCAAGTACTCTATGAGGACAATGGTTTTGCACATAAACCACAGTATTTTATGCTTCCACCCACAAATGCATTGGTAGGCCCTGATCATGCAACATTGTTCGTGCTTCACCCACGATCATTCTGTTCTTCCTCTCCACAACCCCATTTTGTTGTGGGTTATGAGGCGCTATGAGTTCTCTTAGAATTCCTTCTTTGCTACAAAAGTCTTTGAATTCGTTAGAGATGTATTCTCCACCATTATCGATCCTCAGAGCCTTCACTTGCTTCCCCGACTCTTTCTCCACCAATTCTTTAAACTCATAGAACTTTGAGAATGTTTGACCCTTCTTCTGCATGAAGAAGATCCAACATTTATGAGAAAATTCGTCAACAAAAATAACATAATACTTATGTTTTGTTGTTGATGCAACCGAGAATGGTCCACACATGTCTATGTGAACTCTCTCCAGGATAACCAAAGCATGGTTCTCCTTTTCATGAAAGGTGGACTTTACATACTTCCCCATGGTGAAACACTTGAACTAATCTAACTGAGCAAGTGTTCCCATTGGAAATCCAATAGATATTTGATGCATGATTTTCAAGGCTCCATGATGAATATGGCCCAATCGCCTATGCCATAATTTTCCCTCATACTAACTCACCACCTTTTCTGCCTTTCCCATCATGGCAGCATAGCCATCTACCTCTAGCATGTAGATATTCTTAACTCAAATCCCTATCCTCTTGACTTGACCCATTGTTTTATGTCGCATAAAATATTTTCCACCGCTGAAAACAACGTCATAGCCTCTTTCCACCAACATTGCGACTGAGACCAGGTTTTTCTTCAGACCTGGAACATGCATAAAAATTTTCAATTGAAATGGTTTACCTGACTCCCTCTGAAAGGTAATTGTACCAATGTTAGTCGCATTGTATCGTCCATCGTCACCCATCTCTATATGCATTTTGAGATCTCTCTCCTCCAAGTCACTGAAAAAATCCTTATCTCCCATCATGTGGAAGGAAGCGCCACTATCCAAATACCACACCGATCCCAATGCACTTGACGCCATGCATGCGATCAAGCAGAAGTCAAGTTCAAATTGCAAGGTAAGGGCCTCACCACCTGCAACTCCAACAACCTTCTTGTTCTTCTTCTTCTGCGGACAGTTAGTAGTGAGATGCCCATGTTCATGACAGGAAAAACACTTCACTTTGGACAAATCCAGCTTCTTGCCTTTAGACTCATATTTTGAATGGAATTTCTTCCCCTTCCCTTTCCTTTCCTTGGTAGCCAAAGAAAAATCCTTTTCATCATCATTTTTTGATGAAGAGCCATCTCTGGTGTTCTGCCTGAACTCCTCCTGTGCTAGATCTGACCATAGTCGTTCCCAATCTGGAAATTTTTCCCTTCCATTGACAGAGTATTGATAAATGTGTCAATTCTTGGGAAGTCCTAGGAGAGCCAAGCTCACCAAATCATCATCAACGACTGTTATTCCCACACTCCCTAGCTCATCCCAACATTGGACAAACTTCATGAGATATTTTGGAATGGAGTCACCCTTCTCCATCTTGATCTTCCTGAGTTTATCTTTGAGCACCAATTTCCTATGGTCGTTGTTGTTTTGGAATAGATCCATCAAAGCCTTCCACATTTCATAAGGTGTGGCTTTCCCATGGATATTTGAGACAATTTGGTCTCGTACTCCCTCCAACAAGATCCTCCTCACCTTTTCCACTTTCTTTTGTCACGCATCAAGATTTGTAGTGTCTGCAACATTTGGCTTAGGAACATCCTTGTCAATGAATTCCTTCAAGCCATTGTCTTCGAGTACTGCCTCCATCTTGTCCTTCCAAGCAATGTAGTTCGAGCTACCATCGAGTGCATACTCTAACCTCAATCCATTGAAATCCATTTCAATCTTGAATCAGTTGTAGCACCAAGAAAGTCTTTCTGCAAATTCGAATTCTATCCAATCACAAATTCAGCTTCTACAATCTTCTGCGCTCTGATGCCATGTAGAAATTTTCAATAAAAATTATGTACTGCCTGGATTCTCCTAATCTAACAATTATATGCCACTATTAATTACATAATTTCTTCTACTAATATTCTTGCAGAATTTAAAACACAATCGTCAATTGCAATATCAAGAAGAAAGATCAATCGCACATAACACATATGTTTTACCGGGAAATCATAAAGCTAAAAACCCCACTATCATATATTATGTATATATCATGGATTATGAAACAATCTCATAAAAAAATCTAATCCAAGAGCTCTCGGTACAATATACAATCGTCTCACACTGTCATACAAAAATTGGCAAATGCATGTGCCAATTTACTGCCTCCAGACAGCCTGCCTCCTCTGCGCAATCCCTACTAATGGAAATCCATGCAATGAATGAATCCCTCTTGCCTAGGATGTGCATTCCTCATGGGCGCATCCAATGTGTGTGTGGTTTCAAGAGTGCACTCACTAATGTCACAACTGATAGTCAAATTGTCCCTTTCACCTGTTATCTCAACTGGGTCTCCACTAGATCTGACATGCATGTAGTTAACAATGGTAAATATTCAGTTTCATGTGAGACCACTGATTTTGAATTAATTAATAATTAATTCACTAATCTCTCACTAGTGTAAGTTCAATTACAAATAGTACAATTGAGATTAACTCACTTAACTGAGTTAAACTACTTTACAACTCACATAACTACACATATAACTCTGTTACACTTTCGAATCACTCAGTTACAACTAATTCGACTTGCATGTCCCACTAGTCAACCTTTGAACTCGAATTTCCTATAGCTAACTGATTGTCCAATTCAGTTAACTATTTCCAAGTGCTCACTGAGAATAGATTTATATTTATTGTCCAACTATTATTAAGGGATAATAATAGTTGACATACATCTATAAATAGAATGTGATCACCATATATAAATAGACATCATCTATAAACAGAATTTGCTCATCATCTAAAAATAGACTTCCACCTAAAAATAGCCTGAGGCTCCATCCTAGTGTAGGTGCATAATTTTCATTAGGATCTTCTTGTTGAATCTCAACAGCAACAATAACCCAATACACTTCACACTTAACATCATAAGTTATATCTAGCATATTCAACATGAATAAAACACTAAGCATTCATAGATCTATCTATCATACATAACAATCAATGCACTAAGCAGATTCGCAACATAAACATCATAGCACAAAGGAAACCATCAACACATGATATATGTGGTTCACCCCAGTGTGGGGCTATGTCCACCAACGGCTTCATCTTCTTTATTAGTCTCCAATCTCTTACATTGTTTTGCTCATGTGCACTAAGCCACATAGCCAAGCTTCGCATCACACAAGTGATCTGTGCACTAAGCACCAAATCCACCTTCCCAAAATTAGGTCAAGGCACAAATCCAACTCTTCTACTAAGCACAGAGCCTTACATACACAGTTTGTTTCACTAAGAAACCCAAAACTACTTTCACTTAGCTAAATTTACCCCCTCACTGCATTACATTCTTTCTTATTTATACTTTTACATTTACAAAATGGCCTAATCATGGGTAAACCCATGGACCGACATCCCATAAACCCTAATGAACCCCTTGTTGGGTCAACAAATCAAGTGAGATCCCATGATCTCAGCTCCACCTTGGCACTCCATCTTCGACCAACCTGTAGAAGTCTGAAAAGGTGGTCAAACCTAACCAATGTTTCCTCAAAACTTGGTAGAGGGCCAACAGGCCCCCAACACTCACCTGTGACTCGTCCCGAGTCACTCAGGTTTGGGAAATTCTACCTTGACTTGTTGCTTCGCATGAGCTTCCTTTTTAGCGAACTCTTGGATCATTTGCTCTACAACAGGCCCTTCCAGGCATTGTTCCATTGTCGCAACCACTTGGTCCAGTTGCGAGCCTTGTCCTTCGATCCCTTCAAACACCGTGCAAGATTCCTCCTGCACCAGTTGTATCCTCTGTGTGACTTCCATTATTCTGCCCTGGATGGCAGTGATATATTGTTGGGTCACGCGTTGTTCTTGTGATCTCTTCATTCTCTCAACTGCAGTGAGTGACTTCATCTATGCCTATACTGACAGTGCCTGTTGTTGTGCCTCCTATAGTTGTGCTTCCAGTTTCCTCAGCTCTGGGTCTTCTGCGAGGCATTCGTAATTCTATGCACTTCTTTCACTCAGTTGTTTGCATTCTGAGGTGAGGGCTCTGATCCTTCCAACTGCACTCTTAGAGGCTTCCTACCTCTAGTCATGCACTTCCTATAGGGTGCTTGGTACTGCTTGGATCTCTAAATCTATTACCCTCTCTTGAAGTTGTTGGATGGCCTCATCGAGCTTCATCACTTGAACCTCAACTACTTCGTGTTCCTCCTATGCCAAGCCTGGCACAGAGCGAAGTGATTTTCTCACCACTTCTTTGACTGCAGTCTTCTCTATGAGAAGCTGGTCTTTCTCCCTCTGTATCTTTACTCTGTATTCCTCAAGCATCACTCGGAACTCATCTCTCTCATTTTCATAAGCGGCTACACAGTAATGTGCAACTTGTAATTTCTCTAAGATCTCTTATTTTTCTTGTTTCAAGGCTTCTGCAACCTTCTCCTTTTCTTCTAGGACTCATTGAAGTCAAGCCTATGTTGCATCTGCAAGTCTTCGAAGTTGGGCTGGTTCATCCCCCAACTCCACAGTCTTTGACGAGGAAGGCACAGTAGATTCTGCAAAGTTAGCTTGAATAGCTCATTTTATCTCCTTCAACTCCTTCTCAACCTTTACATACAACTCTTCCTGCTTTGCTCTATATCTATGAAAGAGATCTTCGGACACGTCCTCCATCACTCTGCGGACTAGACCGATATCATCCTCTGTGAGTGTAGCCTCTAGCTGGGGCTTACTGGCATGGGTCTTCTTTCTTTTCGAGGGTTTCTACAGAGAAACCTTCTTTTTCTTCGGTGTTTTTGCCTCGGTAGGGGGATCCTTCAGTGCTGTAGCTTCACCTTCTCCTTTCTTTTCTCTTTCTTCCCCTCTTGCTTCTTGATTTACTTCGTCTCCTCCTATGGGTGAGCCATGTCCATTTTCTTCTGAGGTGTTGTCCTCCTCATCTGTCTCTATGTTTTGAAATTCCTCCTTTTTCATTTTATTCTTCGCACTTGACTTTCCTGCATGCTCAAACTAGGTGACCAAGGGGCTTCCTATGATGTCAGGGTTGGAGAGGTTTGCATCATGAACCGGTACAAGGAACTCCTCCAGCCACTCCTTCATGATCTGCTCCATGTCTTCGTCTATCAGCTTATAGTAAGAATGTAACTCTTATTTGCTTTCTTCCCTGCACGCAGTGATATAAATAAAATGTGGATCTGTGTGGAACTTAGCTAGTGGTATTTATTGGTGTAATGTGTGCGGTGTCATGCATGGGAATGACTCAATGGAAACCCTCAATTGCTGATAGTAGGCATGGAACAATCTATTTGAATTCCATTGCTTCGACATGTCATTTGTATACCATAAGGTTGAAAACTTCGCAACCATCGACTCTGAAGGTACAATCTCCAGGAAGGTAGCTCCTTCCAGCACTTACCAAGCGACAAACGCACTCAGCACGAGTAGCCAGCTGAAGTGGAACTTGTATCCCTGGTCCTGCACTTCGTGGAATTCTTTTTCAATATTGTTGACGAGGTAACTCACTCGATTCATCTGCATCCCCTCCACGTATTTTCTTGCGAGGTCCACCACGAACCCAGTGACCTGCGTGGGTTGATTCTTTCTTACAAGCTTTCCAGCTATGAGTTGGAAATCAAGGCACACTGCGCCATATTGGATAGAGGCCACCTTGTAGCCTCACTTTCCCTTATAAACTTCATCGTATGCCTCCTTTATGCGTTGTGCCAAGGAGCGATATGAGGTCTTCCCTGGGTAGAACTGTTGAGGGTCGGGTCCCTACATTCTCAATCCTATGATCAGGAGGATCGGCATCATATCCATAGTAATCCACCTGTCTAGCTAGAGGTATCAACCATGATAGCATGACAAGAGGAGTTTAAAGCAAGCATTAACCTCCTGATGTCGGCCAAAATGAGGAATCTTCATCACATTGAGTATAGTCGACTGCGCCAACTCCTTTATCCACGACTAGAAGACAATGCAAGGCTTCTTCCCAATGGTTTTCATCAAATATTTACAAGGCGCGAGAATAGCGTAGTTTTTTCTGTCTCCAAAGTTGAAATCATTGTTCTTCAGGGATGGGATCTGTCCCAACTAGCTTCCAACTATGTGTATCCCCTTTGGAATGTACGCGATGATCAAAGTGTACTCGTAGTCTCATGGGATGTTGTCACGGTTAACTGTGCCAGTCAAAGGTGGGATATAATTTGGTAAGATCGACGAGATCTTCTTGCATTATCTAGATCATCGCGATGCTTACTTCGCTTCTCAATCGTAGGGTTAGTATGGCCCAAACATCGTCCAATCGAAGGGGAAGCCTACAATCCCCTAGTTGACGATGCCTAAACACCTACAGACATAACTCTATCATCAATAAACTTCTTAAGGAACTCTTTCACAGACTTCTCCAACTCAGTCTGTTCACCCGACATTCTCTCTTTTAAACGGACAGGTCAGGGTAGGGGAACGAACATATGGAGTAAACAACGGATGGCGAGGTCTAGGTTCTGAAATTATAGTATGACACACAATCAAATCTATAATAGCTCAGTTAATCATGGATGGTGAAAAGTGGTCCCGACGCAACGACCAACGGGTTAAATAAGCGAGCATCGTAATAGATTCTTCTAACGGGAAGGAATGATTCCATCAATGTGAATTTGTCCATTATGGCACGGTCTCAACATCCAAAACATGGTCTATTCTCCCATAAATGTGTTTCCTGTCTATTTCAGAGCGTCGTTCTAATGGTCGGGGTGCCTCGAACAGTCATATAGCTTCGTCAAGGCGAAGTCCCATTCTGTGTGGTTTTGTTGTTCCGGCGAGGTTCAGAGCCTACAAGCCTGCCTCCTGCAAAGTTTTCTCTATAACTTCCTATAGTTTTTGTAACTTGGCTTTCTTGTTACTAAGCTTCCTTGTCTTCTTTCCTGTGATCTGAGTCTCTCTAATTGTTTTTGGATCTATCTTTCCATTTTTATTCCTATCTTCTTCTAGTGTAGTAACTTCGCGTTGTTGATGTGCTCTCAAAGGGTTTGAAATTAATATTCCTTCCCTTACCACTTCCTGGATGGGTATACTTTCTTCTTTCATGGATAGGTCCTTCAAACCTTCTTGTGTTCCTTCAAATTCGACAACTAATTCGCTTGCCTTCTATTGCTTCTACTTAAATTCTCATTCTTCTATCAGTCGATCTATTTTTCTAGCTATGAAATCCCTTATTTCTTGTTTTTTCTTTTCTTTATCTACTTCCTCTACTTTCCTTCTGATTTGATTTTTCTCAATCCAAGTCTTACCTAGAAAAAGGGGGAAAGGGGTGATGTTCTCGACAAACTTAATGATTTCAAATTCCTCTTTAGTCTATGTTCCATGAATAATAACAAGTACGTTAGTAACTCTTCCACATAAGGTTATCATCTTTCCTTTGAATAAACCTATTATTCCCAATGAAGATACTATACTAGGCTTTCCCAAAATTTCCCAAGTGTTTTCTGTCATAGCATTCACTTGTATTCCCTCATCCAAGACACAGTCTATGTCAAAGTCTCTTATTCTTGTACCTATGTGTTGTTTTTCTTTCATGATCTCTGGTAAAATGACATATTTGTGATCATTCATTGCTTATTTAAACTATTATAATGGATTCTGAACTTTCTCTGATTCTTTCCCTTTTTGATCTTCTAACATGCACTTATTCTCTTGACTCATGTTCATTTGTTCAACTTTAGCAATCATTCTTGGACAATCCTCAACCTCATGACCAACAATTTTACAACAAAGACAAATAGGACCTACACCAAGGAATTCCTTAGCAAGATGTCTCGATCTTCTGCAGTTATAACATAGTGTTAATCCTCTCATTCTCTTGTAAGTTCCCCAACTTCTCCTATACTGCGCACTAGGATCACAGTGTTGGACTTGCAATCTACAAAAATTCTTTCTAGGTTCTTGCATCCAATTATCAGTCCAAAAATTCTTTCTATGCATAGGAATAACATATCTTTCTTTATTTCCATCAAATTTATTCAGATCAACTCTTTCTTCCTTAGCTTTCAAATTAGGATAGAATCTATCAAACATACCTAGATTCATGCTTTCGAAACAAAAAATTTCTCTTATCTTACTCTTATCAAAGCACAAAGATTTACCTATTTCAAGATCTTACCTCTTTTCTTTAGGTCAAGTTTATTTTCTTAGCACAGAGCTTCGCAAGTAAAGTAGAGTATTGTGCACTACAACAACATATCTACACAAAAAGCTTATCTATTCTTTCAGTTCCCAGCAATCACAGTTTCAAGTCTCGACAAAAGAACCATTTGTTGGCACAAGGGTAGACCCAAGGTTCAACGCTTCAACAACACACCAAAAAAAACCTAACTACCAGCCCTTTCGGCAACACCTGCGAAGCAAGAGAATTCTCACTTGAGGTAGAGGCAGGGAGGGTTACAGGACTTAGGTGTTTGTAACCGAGATGGGATACAGATCTGTGATTAGAATTACTTTGAAGAGTACTCAAGAAAAACATGAATTAGTTTATCATCTTCATTCACACCGTAGAACAAACCCTAAGGATAGATCAGCATAGTAACAATAACCCAATACACATCGCACTTAGCATCATAAGTTAGATCTAGCATATTCAACATGAATAAAACACTAAGCATTCATAGATCTATCTATCATACCTAACAATCAATGCACTAAGTAGATTCACAGCATAAACATCATAACACAAAGCAAACCATCAACACATGATATACGTGGTTCAACCTAGTGTGGGGCTACGTCCACCAACGACTTCTTCTTCTTTATTAATCTCCAATCTCTTACATTCTTATGCTCCTATGAACTAAGACACAGAGCTGAGCTTCGCACCAGAAAGGTGATCTACACACTAAGCACCAGATCTACCTTCCCAAAATTAGGTCAAGGCATAGAGCCAACTCTTCTACTAAGCACAAATCCTTACATACACAGTCGGTTTCACTAAGCAACCCAAAACTACTTGCACTTAGCTAAATTTACCTCCTCACTACATTACATTCTTTCTTATTCATACTTTTACATTTATAGAAAGGCCTAATCATGGGTAAACCCATGGGATGACATCCCATAAACCCTGATACAAAACCCTAATGAACCCCTTTTTGGGTCCACAAATCAAGTGAGATCCCATGATCTTAGCTCCGCCTCGACGCTCCATCTTCGACCAGCCTGTCGAAGTCCGAAAAGGTGGTCAAACCTAACCAATGTTTCCTCAAAACTTGGTCAAGGGCCAACACTATCTCTCTCTCTCTCAACCATATCCTCCTCTCCCCCCTTCTCTCTCTCCCCCCTCCTTCCCTCTCTCCATATCTTCCCTCTTCTCCCCCATTCTCTCTCTCTTTCTCTCATACTTACTCTTGCGTTCCCTCTATATCACCCTTCCCCTCTCTTCCCCCCACTTTCTCTCTCCTTC
>ML788655.1:789051-801519 GCA_009831015.1 Picea engelmannii
TCTAAGTCGGATCAACTCTTCGGGCTCCTGCTTGAATGCAAATCAAATTTTAGAGACCCCCTTTCTCGAGAACTCTTGGCACTTTCAATTATTGGGCGCTAGCTCCTTCTGCTAGACCCCTTCCTACATGTGACTTATTTCTATGACCTCATGTAAATATGTGATTGTGGAGAAGCCAAAAGTGGTTTGAGACCACACCACTTTTATCCCCGCAATTCACCTCTAGCTGCCACGTATCCCTTTGCCAATATTGTGGTTTCAATTGCGGCCCTCTCTTATATTTTTAACGTATGAGCACTTTCTGGCTTGGCAATCAAGTGTGGTTGTTGATCTTGCAATCTTAGGAAATGCCTCTTGATCAATGGCTACAATCTGTCCTCTATATTCCTTCCTCTCTCACTCCCATATCTCCTCGATCTATCGATGCATGCCCTCTTTCCAATCGAAGACTATGATTGATTTCTCCTTTGAAGGTTTGGGAGTTCCAACTCTAAACTCTTGCTCCCTCCACTGTGGGTATCTTCCAAATGGAATATCTGCTGACACCTATCCTTAGAAAACATATGGTCCAGATGAACTTCAACTCTTCGGCCTTCAGGAGTTCTTGTTCAACACCCTCCTTCTTCTTCCAAAGTGACTTTCTCCAAAATGGAAGATATTCTGCCATGTTTCCTCCTCAAATCAATGGCTCTAGCCTGCTTCGGGACTTCTACACTTTCAACCAAGACCAGATCAATGGCCTTCAACCCCCTTCTCAACCAACGATCGATATTCACTTTGGGACTTTGACACTTTCACCCTCTATTATCCTTTGGAGTATTTTGTACCTGAATTTCTAGAACTGGCGCCACACATCCACGTCAAATCAATGGCCCTGGTCCATTTTGGGACTTAGGCCTTCGAAAATATCAACTCTCAACTTCTCCACGCTCACCTTTTCCTGGAGATTTTTCACCTGGAGTTCACTATCAATTGACACGTACCTCCCATAGATCAATGACCACAATCTCCTTCAGCTCTTCGAGCTTCAGGAGTTTCAACTCTCCACACTTGCTTACTCCTGAAGTTCTTCCTACTGAAGTACATAATATCTTAATGTGTGTCTCCCCCTTGATCTGATGGCCTTTATCCATTTAGACTCTTCAAGCTTTGGGAGTTTCAACTCCTATGCACTTGTTCCTCCCGGAGTGCTTTTACCTGAAGTTGACAGATCTCTACCATGCGTCCCTCTGGATCTGATGGTCCAGATCTTCTCCACTCCCGTCAACTTCCTTTCATAGTGCTAGGGCTCCAAACTTCCTAATCTCTCGCCACGTTTAATTCAGAACAAACGGTTACAATCAGCTTCAGCCTTCGAGACTTTGGGAGTTTGTCACACTCCACACTTGGAATCCTCCGAACTAAATTTCCTCGAAGTCTTAGATCTACCGACACGTACCTCCTAGCAACCAACATCCTGAATCTATTTCGGCCTTCGGCTCTTCGGTGTTTTCACTTTCTCCTCAACCACAAAAATTTTGAACTACTCTTGCTCTGGAGTTATGGATTTTACACCACCTTTCAACCTTGACAATGGACGGTCCGTGTTCACTTTGGAGCTTAGAGACTTCGACAATTCTTCTCTCCTATGCACTTAAAGGGGTTATCATCTGTGCACTTTACCTGGATCAAATGAATATCGATTATTTGCGCTCAAATCCAATGGCTGGGATCTTTTCTTCCCCTATGCACTCTCCTTCGCTTCTTGGACGCTCAATTTCCCATCTTGATTGTTTCTAATAGAAGATCTGACGACTATTATCTCTCCTCATACTGAGCTTTTGATTCTTCCAACTTGGAAGAGTTTGAAGATGTTCAAAGGATTCGGCCTCTGTTCCTCCCTCGAACCAGACTATCTTGGGTCTCATCTTCACTTCCTAGGACACTATCCCTACTGAGATTTGGGACTTGGAATGATCCCGTCTCTGCTCACTCTTTACTCTATCTGTTCTAAACTCTTTAACTGGCTCAAAAATCCAAAGGGGTCTCAGGCCTTCCACTTCCTTCTAAAGGAAAAATTCATGCCCTTATGGAAACCTCTTTCTCAATGCACACCTTGCAGAGATCTTTCTTACAAAGTTTTTAGTAACTCTATCTCTCTATGCCTTCTCTGGACAGTTCCTCCTCCAAGGTAGTCAGAAACCTTGATATTCCTCTTGAGTTTTTTGATTTCTCTGGTGTGTCCTCCTGAAACATTCTTCTCCGACTCGAAAGAGTTCAGATGCACACTGCTTTCACTAGCTACTGAACATCCAGTGTTCTGTTCTGCACTACTTGCATAGGCTAAAGAATACAGAATGAACAAATATAGATAAATATAACTTCCTACTGCAGATGAAACCTATCATACATCTACATCATACATTCATAAAACACATAAACAATCATGTGCAGGAAAAACTGATGTCTTTTTCATTTATATGAAAATCTGATTACAATATGTGCAAGTTGGACTCTAGTAGAGTCTCAAATCTCTCAAGATATCTCATATAACTATTCTACCTCATATTTCTGATCTTTCGATATTCTCAGTCTCTTATCTCACAATCCTATTCCTAACTCCCATCTCTCAGAATCCCCTTCTTCCAAGAGGGATCCTCGAACTTATCCTCTCTATCGCCTTAGTCCCATCATTGTCTTAGTTAAGATACCTTATCCCTACAACTTCTTACAATGAATTAAGATCCATACCTAACTAAGATCTAGACATGCTTATAATCAACCATTAAGGCGACCCTATCCACTACCTGTACAAAGGTATGGCTTGGATTTACTCAAACTTGCAACATTAATCGTATAGGATCATATTTCAAATTTAAAAATGGGAGGGTTGGTGTCTTTTCCTTTCTCCAATGCACTCCTATGTGTTGGCTTGTTGGCACATATAATGATGTGGAAGGATGCTCTTGCATCATACTCCACTTCTGCAAAAAATTCATGAGCTCCTACTCATGATCTCTCCAGCTCTATTGAAATCCACCTGGATCCCAAAATTCTTCTTGGAGTTGTCCTCCTTCTCCTTTATTTTGTTTTTGTTGTTGTTGCTTCTTCTCCTTCCCTACTGCTATGGTAGGCTCTCCTCTATTCAACTTCCTCATGCTAAAAGTCTCCTCTGTTGATCTCACCATCAGCTTTCTTATCTCCTCTATCACCATGTACAACTTCTCTAATGGTTGTCTCCCTTCATCCAATCTGCTCTATTGCACTTCCTCCTTATCAATGGGTAGATCATCCTGATCACCCATGTTGTTTTCTTCTTCTGTGGCATTAGCTTTCCACCTTGCTGCATATTCTAGTTCTGTAGTCTCATCACTGAGTTGCTTCTCAACTTCCTCCTTTGACAAATTTTCTTCTGTCAGCTGCTCTTGTGTTGGTTCAACTCCAACTTCCTCCAATTGCTCCTCAGGCTGGTATGCTCCTCCACATGTTTCCAACCTGATCTGTTGGATGTGCTGGCTTTGCACTATCACCCTTATTTCTAGGGCCTCCAATTCTTCATACAACTCAACAAAATCCATGTTGTCTGCTTCTCCTTATGTTGCAAGATTCAGTGTTGCATTCATCTCCTGTTCAGCTTCCTAGCTGAAAATTTTGAACAATTCTTTTGAATGATATTCTCCTTCTGTTGGGGCAAACATTAGTGTCTTCTCCTTCTCCTCTTTGACAAACTCTGTTTGTTGTCCTTCTTTTGCCGCACCTGCAACATTTATGCTAGTCTCTGCTTGGCTTCTTAGAAGGAATATTTTGATTCCCCCAATGATTAGAATGCACCTCTGATCCTCCTCATTCATCTCTCCTTGCTAATATGAACCCCTAGCTAAGTTCATATCTCTCCCCTTGCCTACCTGGACACCTGGGATTTCTCTTCTGTCCACCTGGTCATCTATGAGATCCTCCATTGATCCCATCTCATTGCCCATCTGGAAATATGAATTTTCATCACTTCTGTCCTCCTGACATTCTATGAGATCCTCAATTGATCTCATCTCATTGCCCACCTGGCAATTTGAAAATTCATCTCTACCTTCCTAGCATTTTATGAGACCTTTAACTGATCTCCCTTCCTCATGACTAAGGGTTTTTCCAACTTTTGGTTCACAAATGAAAACCACTTCCTTTATGTATCTGAGGATTTCAACATGCCTCTACCACCTCCTTACTACATGTTGTTTCTTTCTGACCGATAAATTCTGGACAAGCCATTTTGCCTTCCTGTTCAGAGGCCATTCATATCTCAAGTCTGCCTTTTACTCCTGCTACATATTCAATGTCAGCTGCTCCATCTGTGCTCTTATCTCTATCATCTCCAAATCCATCTCTGGTTTTCTTTTCCTCTTGTGGCCATCTCTTTGACAATGTTCATGGCCTTTATTAGCCATTTTCACCCTCTTCTTTCCCTCCTGGCAAGTCTGTGGATTACTCTGCATCTGAGAGCATTTCCAACTTATCCTACAACTCACCTGGATGTTCAATTTGCTATCGCACACTTGCAACAATCCTTCTCATAGAATCAATAATCTACCTCCTTCTTCACATGTTTTCTACAAAAAAACTTATGCTTCTTATTCTACTTGACATAGCCAAACTATCTCCTTCATCTCTTTCACGTGAAATCTATAGACGAAAATTGTGCTTTGATACCACCTAATGCAGCCCCCCTCCCCTCCTGGGGGTTTTATGACCTTTCGATATAGGATCTTGGAATCTTCTAAGTCGAATAGACTCTTTGGGCTCATGCTTGAACCCAAATCAAATTATATAGGCTCCCTTTCTCGTGCGCTCTTGGCACTTTCAATTCTCGGGCGCTAGATCCTTCTGCTAGACCCCTTCTTACATGTGAATTTGGGCTATGACCTCACTAAATATGTGATTGCAGAGTGGAAAAAACTGGTTTGAGACCACACCGCTTTTCTCCCCACAATTCACCTCTAGATTCCATGTATCCCTTTTCCAATACCATGGTTTCAATTGCGGCCAACTCTCAAATTTTTAGCGTCCGATCATGATCCGGATTATTTTTGGCATGAAATGAGAGCAGAGATGTAATAAAGAATTACACAAAGATATCATGGATATACAATAATATAACATAAATGTATCAAAGATGAAAACATAAAAACAAATATACAATAATACATGATTTATATTAATGAAATAAATGTACAGAGACTATAAAAATACAGAGTGAAAGACTCACTAGAATGGTGGCAACTTATCTCTGAGAAGAGATGTGATGGATACTCACATTCATAAGAAGATGATTACAATGAGGCTCTGAAGGCATTTTTACAATAAATTGGAATGACACAAACCCTATACATCCAAAAACCTAACCCTAGGAGATGAAGCGCCAAAAGTCATGTGGGACCCATTTGGGTAAGTTAGTACATCAACTTCCCGGGGTCGTAACTTTTGCATATGATCTTCGTTTTAGGCGTATGATAGCCCGTTGGAAAGGTATCATAGAGGAGATTCATTTTGAGGGATAAATCATGCATTCAATTATCATTGAGAATCTCTATCTCGAAAAACCTTCATTTATCCCCTAAAAATAGCCTCGGAAGTTAAAACTACTGAAAATAGTAAATTGTCAAAATTGACAGAAAACTGTTTTGATCCAATTGGAAAAGGTGGGTGGCCACCAATATCCACCTGGATAAATATTCCATCCTTAGGAAGAAATGGTCTCCATTGCATTGATTTTTCGGGGGAGAGGAAAAAGTGTTTGTTGAATCTACATCTTAGTGAGTTGCTTGCCTTGTTGGAGACATCACGTTGCTCAGTTTGTGGAAGTATTTCACGAACATGTTGAGGCTGAGGTTGTTCAAAAATTCGAGATACATGAGAGGATGGTGTGCAGAAGGAATCTTTGTGCTTTGTTGCAACCTTGTTGACCTGCTTCTATTGGATAGAAGGTGCTTGGGGCGAGGCTATAGTGGTTGCAGTGTACTTATGTTTCCCTTTTGAACAGAATGTGAAGAAGCTGAAATTTGCAGTATGAGATACTACCTTGTGGAACTATTTAGGTGGAACAATAGTTGGAACTACCTCTGGTATTTTGTAGAGATGACCCCCCAAAGTAACAATGACACTACAGGGTCGAGACTCATAAATAACATGGCGCTTCCACATATATGGCTGACCCAAGAGAACATCACATAATACCTGATCCTTGATGGGTTGGATGTCGTAAGACAATCAACATTTCTAGCTAACACGAAGATCTCATCCTTGGCGAAGCCACCCAATGTTGTATGGTTGCGGGTGTGGTGTTGTCGACAATCCCAACTATTTGACAACCTCTGCTGAGATGAGGTTCTTCTAGCTTCCTTTATCAACAATAAAATGCAGTGGGGTCCCCTTCACCCACATCTATGAATAAAAAAGGAGCTCCCCCTCTTTAGGATCTGTTGGTTCTTCTAGTTGAATTGTTGCAATCGTGACAATAACAATGGGGTCTGCATCGATCATCTGTCTTTTACCAATATTTTCATAATCAAATTCTGAATCAGGGTTTGGCTCCTTGTCTTTGATCTTGGCCACCAATGAATGTTTTGAGCAACATTCATCGATGTTTTGCCAGGGGATTTTTTGGAAATCACACCATTTTTCGGTGTCCTTCTTCGTCTTCCTGTGACCCTTCTTTTCTTGTGGCTTAGACTAGTTTTCAGGAAGCTATTTGTTAGGGTCATCTTTATCATATTTTGGTTGTTGGGGATATGCAGACCCAAACTCCCGTTTGTTCTGGTGCTTAAAATTTTGCTCTATTTTAACAACATATTGATAAGTAGCACCAAGTGATGAGATTGTTAAATTTTTAATTAAATAAAGTACCAAGGCAAGTGTTTCTCTTCCCTAGGCACCTAAGGGGTGAGAAAGTGCCTAATGTGGGCCCTAGTCATTTAATTTGTGAGATGCAAATTAAAAGGTGACTTTATGACTAAAGTGAGGGTGAGTGAAGAGTCATCTAATCTCAGCCACTCATCTAATCTATTCTCAGCCATTGGATTAGAGAGACTCCTCACCTACCTCATGAGGTCGATTAGGGTAGAGGGGCACACCCGTTCTTGGGTTGTTGATTCATTTTTGAGAGAGCAAGAGAGAGATCATTTTCGAGCAGTAAGAGAGCAACCATTTCTAAGAGATATGGCATGCATCCCAAGGCAGCAAACTAGCCCAGAAATCGAGGCAGCAAGGACAGTATTGAAGGTAGGTCGTACTGTACGGATTGAGAAGGTCGTACAACAAGAAGAGCAGGCACAAAAATTGAGGCAAGGTACAGTATAGCAAAAAAGGCCGTATTGTACGGATTTTCAAATTTTGTACAGTTGGAAAAAGGGCACGGAAACCAAGGAAGAAGGTACAATCCGTACTGTATGGATTTTGTATAGTCTGTATAGTCTGTACGACTTTTATTGTGGCATAGATTTCAAGAAGAAATAACTATGTTGTTTTCTGGAAGTTTTGGCACATTTCCCAAGGAATCCATACAAAATTTATTGCTCTATTTTGGGCTAAGGTAGTTGGCATGAATTTCAAGGTGATCGTACAGCAGTTTGGAGGCACATAAATCGAGGAGCAAACCTACAATTTATTGCATAAAATTTTGGGAAGAATTTTGAGGAGTTTGGCTCATTTTCCTGTGTGAAGATTTGGCATGGTTGTCGAGATAAGTTTGTCATTTAAATTTTTGAAGATGAATATGCTGTAATAGAATTCTCTGAATCTCCTAAATAATAAAAATCTCCCTCTCTCACTGGTTTTCCCCTTGTGGGTTTTTTCAGGGTTGATGTTAGACCGAAAATTTCTGTGTCTATAATTTTTTGAGTTTTATATGCTGTTGATATTTTATTTATGCGTTATAAACGATGTTCATAATCCTCATGTTTCAGTTCTAAAGTTTATTTTCTACTAATTTTTTATATGCTGATATAAAACTGGGTTTGGGCATTTAAGATTGGTTGAAAAATTAGCGAGACTGAAACTAGGTTGGGGTTTGAAAATTTTTACAGAGATGTCCAGAAAATCCATTTTAGTTTGGATGTATCTGTGTAGAGCCCCACAGTATTTCAGAACTAAATATCATTCAGAGTCTTTGATACCTAGATTGATGCACAAGGTATAGAAGGTATTGGTGAACTTCGGAACTACTTGGCCCCTCTCTTGCCGCAATGTGTTCCATCTCATGTACTGGTCCTCATAGTTGCCAACAGGGTAATACTGTTCCTTTACCACATCCACAAAAACATCCCAAGTGAGCTCGTCCCCATATATTCTAGACTCCTCTGTGGAAATTTTCTCCCAGTAAGTTTCCCACCAATGTTTGACATGAAGCAGATCTTTAAAGAGTGTGAAGGTGATCTTTTCTCTGTCGGAAAAATTGTGAACAGAGAAATAACCTTCTATCATATTTAACCATTTGTCTAGGGCTTCTGAATCTATCTTCCCTTCAAATACAGGAATATCAAAATTAACTTGTACCTTGAAAGGCAAGGTGCTTTAAAATTGGTCACTTGATGAATATGCGTCTTTTGTTATCGGTAGGCATTGAAGGATGCGGGAAAAATTCTCCATCATTTCATCCCTCTAACACTTGAGAGCTTGCTCAAGAAACAGATTGATAGGATCGTCTGCTCCGTCGTTTTTATTTTCTCTTTCCATGGAGGGTTTCTTGGGCATGCAAGACTGATTGTATTCAAGAGAGACAAGATCGAGACCCAACTTGCTATACTTAGACCTCGTCGGGGACATGCACTGAAAAATGATCAAGAGCAACCTTCTCTGATACCACTAATCCAGATTATTTTCGGTACAAAATGAGAGCAGAGATGTAATAAAAAAATGCACAGAGATATAATGGATATCCAATAATATAACATAAATGTATCAGATATGGAACCATAAACATAGAGATACAGTAATACAGGATTTCTATTAATGAAATAAATGTACAGAGACTGTAAAAATACAGAGTGAAAGACTCGCTAGAATGGCGACAACTTATCTTTGAGAAGAGATGTGATGGCTACCTGCATTCGCAAGAAGATGATTACAATGAGGCTCTGAAGGCCTTTTTACAATAAACTGGAATGCCAAAAACCTTATACATCCAAAAACCTAACCCTAGGAGATGAAGCGCCAATAGTCATGTGGGCCTCATTTGGGTAAGTTAGTACATCAACTTCCCGGGGTCATAACTTTTGCATACGATATCTGTTTTAGGCGTATGATAGCCCGTTGGAAAGGTATAGTCGAGGAGATTCATTTTTGGGGATAAATAATAACTTTGGCTATCATTGAGAATCTGTATCTTGAAAAAGATTCATTTAGGCCCTAAAAATAGCCCCAAAAGTTAAAACTACTAAAAATAGTAAATTGCCAAAATTGAGAGAAAATTGTTTTGAGCCAATTGGAAAAGGTGGGTGGCCACCAATATCCACCTGGATCAGATCACTTTATGGCCCCAAAATCAAGAGTGACTATTGATATTTTGATCTCGGGTGATGCCTCTTGATCAAAGGCTACAATCTATCCTCTATCTTCCTTCCTCACGTACTCCCAGATCTCCTAGATCTATCAATGTGTGCCCTCCTTCCAATCGACAACTATGAATTATTTCACCTTTCGGGGTTTGAGAGTTCCAACTTCAACTCTTTCTGCCTCCACTGTGGCTATCTTTCTAATGGAATATATGTTGACACCAATCCTTAGGAAATGGATGAACCAGATGAACTTCAGCTCTCCGGACTTCGGGAGATCTTGTTCAACACCCTCCTTCTTCTTCCAGAGTGAATTTATCCGAAATGGTAGATCTTCTACCATGTTTCCTCCTCCAATTGATAGATCTAGCCTTATTTAGTACTTCTTCACTTTCAACCAAGACCAGATCAATGGAATTCGACCTCGTTCTCAATCAACGATCAAGATTCACTTTGGGACTTCGATGCTTTCACCCTCTGCTATCCTCTGGAGTATTTTGTACCCATATTTCTAGCTCTAGCGCCATGCGTCCACCTCAAATAAATTACCCTGGTCCATTTCAAAACTTTGGCCTTTGGAAATATTAACTCTCAAATTCTCCATGCTCTCTTTTTCCAAGAGCGTTTTCACCCGTAGTTCACGATCTATTGGCATGTACCTCCCATAGATCAACGACCATGATTTCCTTCGGCTCTTCAGGATTCGGGAGTTTCAAATCTCCACACTTGCTTCCTCCCAAAGTTCTTCCACCTAAAGTACACAATCTCTTGACACATGTATCCCCCTTGATCTGATGGCCTCTATCTATTTTGTCTCTTCGGGCTTCGAGAGTTTCAACTCCTACGCACTCATTCCTCCCATAGTGCGTTCACCCAAATTTGACAGATTTACACCATGCATCCCTCTGGATATGACGGTCTAGATGTTCTCCACTCCCGTTGACTTCCTTTCAGAGTGCTAGGCCTCTGAACTTCCTAATCTCTTGCCACATGTCCTTCACAACGAACAGTTGCGATCTTCTTCGGCCTTCGGGACTTCAGGAGTTTTTCACACTCCACACTTGGAATCCTCTGAACTGGTTTTCCTAGAAGTCTTAGATATTTCGACACATAAATCCTGGCGACCAACGGCCTGGATCTATTTCTACTTTTGGATCTTCAGCGTTTTCACTTTCTCCTTGACCATAAAACTTCTGAAGTGCTCTTTCTCTGGAATTATGGATCTTATGCCACCTGTCAACCTTGACGATGGATGGTCCCTGTTCACTTTGGGACTTCGGCGAGTCCACTCTCGTGTGCACTTAAAGGGGTTATCGTCCATGCACTTTACCTGGATCAAACAACTATCGATTATTTGCACTCATATCCAACAGATGGGATTTTTTCTTCTCCTTTGCACTCTCCTTCACTTCTCGAATGCTCATTCACCTATCTTGATCGTTTCTAACATCATATATGACGGATGTTTTCGCTCCTCCTTCTGAGCTTTTGATTCTTCCAACTTGGAAGTGTTTGAAGATTTTCAAAGGCTTCATCTTTTGTTCCTCCTGCGAACCTGACTATATTAGGTCTCATCTTCGCTTCTTGGGATGCTATCCTTCCTAATATTTGGGACTTGGAATGAGCCTATCTCTTCTCACTCTTTACTCTATCTCTTTTGAACTCTTTAACTGGCTCAGAAATCCAAAGGGGTATCGACCCTTCCACTTCCTTTTAAAGGAAAAATTCATTCCCTCCTAGAAACCTCTTGCTTAATGCACACCTTACAAATCTCTTTCTTACAGAGTATTCAGTAACTCTGTCTCTCTGTGCCTTCTCTGAATAGTTCCTCCTCCAAGGTATTTAGTAACCTTGAGGTTCATCTTGAGTTTTATGATTTCTCTGGTGTGTCCTCCTGAAACATTCTTCTCTAACTCAAAAGATTTCAGATGTGCACTCCTTGTGCTAGTTGTAGAGCCTCCAATGTTATGTTGTGCACTCCTTTCACGGCCTAAAGAATCTAGAACAATATTTAAAAATCAACAAAGACAGAGAAATCTATATTCCTACTAAAGATGAAACCTATTATACATCTACATCATACATTCATAAAACACATAAACCATCATCTGCAGGAAAAACTGTTGTCTTTTTCATTTATATGAAAATTTGATTACAATATGTGCAGGTTGGACTCCAGTAGAGTTTCATCTCTCTCAAGCTCTGTCAAAGAACTATTCTACCTCCTATTTCTGAGCTTCCAAGCTTCTCAGGGCCTTCTCTCAGAATCCTATTCCTAACTCTTATCTCTTAGAATCCCCTTTTTCCAAGAGGGCTTCCCTCAACCTTATTCTCTCTATCGCCTTAGTGCCATCACTATCTCAGTTAAGACACCTTATCCCTATGGATTCTTACAATGAATGAAGATCCAAACCTGACTAAGATCTAGACCTGCTTACAGTCAACCATTAAGGAGACCATATACACTACCTGTACAAAGTTATGGCTTGGCTTTACTCAGCCTTACAACATTAATATGTATAGGATCATATTTCAAATTTAAAAATGGGAGGGTCGGTGCCTCTCCCTTTCTCCAATGCATTCCTATGTGTTGTCTTGCCAGTGCATCTGATGATGTGTAAGGATGCTCCTGCATCACCTTCTCTCTATTACCTCTCTCTCCCTCCTTCACCCTTCTCTCTCTACGCCTCCCTATCTCTTCATATCATCTCTCTCTACCCCTCCCTCTATGTTCATATCATATCTCTCTCTCTCTCTCACACACACACACACACACACATATACCCCTCTCTCCCCCTCCCCCCCTCTCTCTTTAATTTACCCCTCTCTTCCCCTCCTCTTTCTCTCTCCCCATATCTCTCTCCCTCCAAAACTCTATCTCTCTCTCTCTCTCACTCTCCCCCATGTTTCACTCTTCTTCTCTCTCCATCCCTCCCTCTATCTTCCCCTC
>ML788655.1:822625-832832 GCA_009831015.1 Picea engelmannii
GATACCTATGAACATAATGGGTCGGCTCGTGATGAGACCTCCCATCCTCTTGGTTAGGTCTTGTTTTATTATTTTTCTTAGGGTCCCTTTAGTTTCTTATGAAGAGGCCTTTTATTGCCTTCTTGGGGATCCCTGGGCGAAGCATCTCTAGGTTTCATTTCCTATGGCTTTTATCTTTTACCAGCTACTTTTACCCCTTGGGCCTTTAGCCCCTTCTTCCCACAAGACAACGTGTAACCCCAAAGGTCATCCTAATGGCCAGACTAGGGGAATGGGATGGATGAATGGGAGATAAGATGTAAAATGATATAATGGTGGGAGTGGACGATGGCTCTGCAAATCTCCTTTGGTGGCTAACCAAAACCCATGAATACGAGCTTGCTAAGTCACCCCATTAATTCACCCCAACAATGGTCAAGTGGATTAGTGTAAGATCCAAGCAGTCATCAAAAATGAAAGGAACCTATTGCATATATAAGAAGGTCATAACGATCAAACATGACACATACCATGATACCTTGGACCAATTACCTCATGGAGCCAGAGTCTTCTCCGATGCAAGTCCAAGCTGATGGTGATGGAAGCTGCTGCTACTGACAGGACAAGTCTGGCAAAGAAGAAGAAGAATGGGCCCTCCAGGGCCATGCCCATGTCAATCATGCTCTTAGTACTTCAATTCTAGGACCTGTGGGCCTCAAGACATGATCTCCTAGTTATCCCTAGATATCGGGGATAACAGAGCTCAAAGACGTTACTATACAAAGTTGAAGAAACCAACAGAATAACCTATTGGGCTAATATCCACAAGAAAAGGAAAGTTTCCACAGAGGATCATTCAAGCCATGTATACGAAGTGGTATGGTCTAGGGATGTCCAGTCATAGTAATACCAGGGATAGGTTTTGTCTGTGGGTGCCTTTGTAGGAGGTGAGTTGTACCCGTCATGGATGCACTTTTTCCAAGCCCCTTTTATTTGCCTTTATTTCTTTTCTTTCTTTTTTACTTCAAGGTCTGACTAGAGGACACTGCCTTGGCGTGGTGACCAGAGATGACAGTGTTACCCACTGGTATTTTTGCAGAAATAATAAGGCTAGATCGTGATGAGACCCCCTTTCCCTTGGCCATTGACGCAGTCGCGCCCTCACTAGCATGTCTGCTCCCACAGGAGCTTCTCTTCCTTAGGCCCGAAGAACTGAAATGCTCTTCTTCTCCCTTATCGGGAGTTCTCAATACCCACAGAATGCTCCTTCTGATCTCCCTACCTCAAATCGAAAAATCGAACTTTGCAAAAATCGTGAGTCCTGAAACCTCTGGATCGGGTCTCACAAATCCCCGAACCCCAATGAATATTCACCCACGCTTTCCTTCTCCCGTTGGGAAATTCCCCATTGGAAAATTGGCACTTACGAGGTCATGATTCACTGCCCTCACGGATCCCCAACTCCCGATCCCCCGATGCCACTTGGCGTTGAATCCTGCGAGGGTTGACCTTACAACACCGGTCCTTTGCTCTGGTGCCTATGGCCCACACTCCTGTGGTGATCGGGAAATCACATATCAGGATATCGCGATTCCTGTTGCACTAATTCACAGAACTCTTCAAGTCCTGATTCCCGATACGGGGTGACACCTATCCTCCACTATCTTCCTTTGTGGCCTACACGACTTCCTTGTCGGGATATCGCAGATCGCGACTTCAAGTTGCAAGAGTTTCTTGCTTCTTGAAACTCCGATGCCTCCAAACTCTGACTCGTCAGGGTCTCGTGCCATGCGTCCTCACCGATGGACAGTTCCAAGCTCCCATCGGGATATCGCGAAATCGTGATTCCTGATGCAACAATTACTTCCCTCCTGAAATCCCCGATGGGTTAAATCCCGATGACTCTTCCGGGACTCTTCCTCTGCACACTAGGACTTAAACCCTACGCAACTTTCCGAGATCTAACAGCTGACAGGATTTCACGAATTCCCTCTGCGAATCCTGACCGTCGATTTCTTTCCTCTCTTCTTGAGGACTCCTTAGGATGGAAATCTTCTGTGCAACCTTTCGATAATTTTGAAGGCCTTGTTCCTCCTGAGCTTTCTCCAGCTTCCACAATCTCTTAAGAAAAAGAGATCTCTGTACACGCACTTGCAACTCTTGCCTGAAACCTTTCGAGGTGCAAGAACCCAATGCTCTCCTTTGACGATATAGCGAAGGTGCTATACCTCCTGAGCTTTTCCACTCTAATTCTTTCAGAGGGATTTGCATGCACTCCTTGCGGAAAACATACAACACTTCCCAAGTGTTGGATCCTTCTGACTCTGCGCACTCCTGCAGTAGTAGTCTTCGATTTCCTTCTTCTTAGATTCACCACTGAGACTTTCTCTTCAGCCTGTGCACTCCTTGCACGGCTTTAGCAACCCATTTTTCGCTTCTGAGTGAATAAGAACAAGAGTTAAACTACCTGAGCTTTCATCAACGCACTCCTTGCGGATGATTTTCGACTGCACACCTTGCAGGAATCTCTTGGCTGAGATAGAGAAACAATTGAACCTCACTCTATCTCCCTTTCAGACTTCAGTTTGAAACATGAAATCACATGCACATCATATACAAAGAAAATGCATAACAAGAAGCAAATATTCATGAGCACATCAACAATATACACAGAGAAACAACACCAACCATGAGTTTGAATCAAAGCTTTCTTCTATTAATTCAAATGTCTGTACATGGGTGTTCTTCATACACTATTCTCTGCTTGTTCTTGTCTTCTCTTGAATGCTTCCTCTATTATTCACTATTATCCTGTTACAATGGTAGAATGAGGGTGTCTATATCCGTTTTCCCTCTTGAACTCTAAACTATCAAATCTAGAATTAAAATCCTATCTACCAGCATTAAATCTATTAAATGCCGACTATCTACCAAAGGACGAGAGCTTAAAGGCTCAAGGTCCAATACAATATACAAATGCGCCTTCATAAATGGTTCATTAAAGACTTGCGCTACAATCCCAAAGAACTTCAAAAATTTGGGTTTGTTTGTCCAGCTGATCTTCGCTTAATGTGTTGGCTTGCTTGATGAGTTGGTGATGCTCCTGCATCATACTCCTTGGCTTGAAAACTTTCATGGGCTCTTGTCCATGAGCTCCTGCATGGTCTGTCCATGCTTTTGTATCACTTCTTCGCTTTCCCAGCTAGCATCTTCCACTGGGTGGTTCTTCCATTTGACTAGATACTCGAAGTATTGCTTCCGCCTGGTCTTTTTGCTCACCCTCTTGTCGAGTATACGCTCCATCTGTGGCTTCTCTGCAATTAGCATCTGCTTCTGCCATTGGACCTCTGGTTGCTCATCACTCCCAGCTCCTGCTTCCTCAGCCTTATATGGATATAATTCTGAGACATTGAATGTCAGAGATATTCCGATCTCATCCGGCAACTCAATTTCATAAGCATTTTCTCCTAATTTCTTCAGGACTTTACATGGCCCAATTTTCTTCATTTTTAGCTTATTGTATGTTCCCCTTGGGAACCTTTCTTTCCTCAAATGTGCCAGAACTAGATCACCAACCTCAAATTGAAGTTGTCTCCGGTGCTGATCCACCCTGCGCTTATATTCTTGATTTGATTCTAACAATCGCTCCTTCACCCTGCTGTGAATTTCTTTCATCGCCTCTGTGAATTCTTCAACGCTTGCACTCTTAGTTATTATTTGCTCTAAATCCCTCAGTTCAGAAACTCCTCTTGGCTTCCTGCCGTATACAATCTCAAATGGACTTTTTCCTGTTCTTTTGTTCACTGAGTCATTGTACGCAAACTCTGCCTGTGGCAACACATTGTCCCAACTGTTGTGGTGTTCTGTCACCAAGCTTCTCAATAAATCTCCCAAACTTCTATTTACCACCTCTGTTTGCCCATCCGTCTGAGGATGATAGGAAGAACTAAACATCAAGTTAGTTCCCATCTTCTTCCAGAGTGTCCTCCAGAAATGTCCAATGAATTTCATATCCCTGTCCGATACTATGCTTCTAGGTAATCCGTGAAGTCTAACAACCTCCTTGAAAAACAAATTTGCGATATGAGTCGCATCGCTGGTCTTCTGGCATGGAATAAAATGTGCCATTTTGGAAAACCTGTCAACCACCACAAAGATCGAATCATGTCCTCTTTGCGTCCTAGGCAATCCCAATACAAAATCCATGTTGATTTCATCCCACGGCCTCTTGAGTATGGGTAATGGTTGATAGAATCCCGCATTCTGCTTCCTTCCCTTTGAATGCTGGCAAATTCTACATCTGTCAACAAACTTCTTGAATTCTGACCACATCCTTGGCCAAAAGTATGCTTCGCTTAGCTTTACAAATGTCTTGTCGTGGCCAAAATGCCCTGCCAAGCCTTCGCTGTGTTTTTCTTTTAACAGATTCTCCCTCATGGAGCAATTTGGAATACACAGTTGATTGCCTCTGAACATAAATCCTTCCTGGATCATATAATCTATCCATGGGCTTCTGTCTCTGAGAACTGGATTCTTAGTTGCTTCATATGCCTCTGCAAAATCTGCATCACCTATGTACATGTCCCTAAGATTTTCAAAACCCAATGTTTTGAATCGGAACTCCTGCAGCAACAAACACTTCCTGCTCAAAGCATCAGCCACTTTGTTAGCAGTACCTGAAAAGTGTTTAATTACAAATGTAAAATTCTTCATATACTCTACCCATTTAGCATGTTTCTAATTCAACTTCTCCTATTGAGTCACAAACTGCAATGCATGATTATCACTATACAAAACAAATTCTTTCGGGATCAAATAATGCCTCCACTTCTTCAGCGCCTGTATGATAGCATAAAATTCTTTGTCATACGTGGAGTACTTTACTTTTTCCTCATCCAGCTTATCGCTAAAATATGTAATTGGTCTATCCTCCTGGCTCAAGACCGCTCCTATGGCAAAGCCACTTGCATCACATTTCACCTGGAACACCTTCCTAAAATACGGCAACACCAAAACCGGTTGTTCTGTGATCTTTTGTTTCAACAGGTTGAAACTCTTCTCTTCCTCTTCAAACCAATGAAAAGACTTATGTATTTTCTTGATGGTATCCATCATCGTTGCACTAATGCCACTGAAATTTCTAATGAATTTCCGGTAGAAACTAGCCAGTCCATGAAAACTTCTCACCTTGAAAACATTTCTCGGTGATGGCCAATTTTTAATTACCTCCACTTTACTTGGATCCATCTTTAATTCATTCGCCGATATGACAAATCCCAAGTAAATGAGTTATGTCTTCATAAAAGAATATTTCCTCATGTTGATCAACAACTTCTCCTGCTGTAGCTTCTTCATTACTGCAGCTAAATGCTTCATATGTTCTGCTTTTGTTTTGCTGAAAATTAATATGTCATCGAGATAAACAATGACAAACTTCCCAATGAATTCCTTCAGCACTTCATTCATTAACCTCATGAAGGTACTCGGTGCATTCGTCAAGCCAAATGGCATGACTAGCCATTCATACAACCCTTCATTGGTTTTGAAGGTTGTCTTCCACTCATTGCCTTCCCTCATGTGAATCTGATGGTATCCGCTTTTCAAATCAACCTTTGAAAAAAAATTGGCTCCACTTAAACAGTCCATCAAGTCGTCCATCCGTGGCAATGGAAACCTGTACCTGATGGTTATCTTGTTAATGGCTCTGGAATCTGTACACATTCTCCAACCTCCATCTTTCTTTGGACTCAATACCGTTGGGACAACACATGGGCTTAAACTTTCCCTAAACAGTCCTTTATCTAACAGTTCCTGCACCTACCTTTTAACCTCTTCGTTCTCCTGCGACGTCAACCTGTACGCGGCTTTATTCGGAAAACTAGCTCCTGGTATGAGGTCTATATGGTGACTTACGCTCCTCATCGGTGGCAACGAATGAGGTAATTCATCTACCACTATGTCAAAAAACTCTTCCAGCAGTTACTGAATTTCTTCCGGCAAATCATCCACTCTTGTGCTGGTCAAAACGATTCTTGGTTTCCTGACCACAAAGAATTGTGGATCTTCCTTCTTCTTCACCTACGTAAGAAGCTCCTTCCCACTCATGAGAAGTACAGTATTTCTCACTTCTGGTTTTACTTCTTTATCTTTTATCGGAAGTAACATATGTGTTCTCCCATTCTTCTCTAAAGTATATGTATTCATCTTCCCATCATGAATTACGTTCCTGTCATATTGCCATGGTCTGCCTAGCAATAAATGACATACATCCATTGGAATAACATCACAGAGTATTTTATCATTATATCCTCCTATCTTGATGTCAACTAAGCACTGTTTGGTGACACTTACCTGATGCCCCTTCTGTAGCCATGAAACTTTATATGGACTCGGGTGATCAGTTGTCTCCAACTCCAGCTTTTCTACCATCTCGGTTGAAACGAGATTATCTGTGCTACCGCTGTCCACAATAACCTTGCATACCCAATCCTTGGTTTTGCAAGATGGTCTGAACAGTCTGGTCCTTTGTGCTGAGTCCTCCACTTCCTTCTCGGGTGTTAAGAGAACCTTACGCATCATCAATGACCTTCCGTCTTCTGCATCTTCTGCATCTTTTGCTTCAGCATCTCACCTCTGTGCCTCGGCGATGTGAGCTTCTCCTCCATCCTTCTTCTTATCTGGACAATCAAATGACTTGTGTACATTCTTTCCACACGTGAAGCATGTGATGACTCCACCTATGCCTCTTCCTCTACCTCTAGTATGAGGAAATGTGTTATTATCAGCGTATCCTCTGCCCTGTTCTGTATGTTGTCTTCGTTGTTCAACGTGCTGGCCTCGCTGTGAACTTCCACCTCTTTCTGTTCTAGTCTGGGGCTTCTTCCAGTCGTCCTTGGATTTTTGGAACCTATCTTGGGAAACTGACTTACCTTTTGGCTGGCTCCTACCTCGGCCTCATTGTCCTGACTTATGGCTCAGCTTCTCTTTAGCTTTCAATGCCATTTTATATGCATCCTCCACCGTTCTGATGGTAACCATACTTAATTCATCCTGAATGTCGTATCTCGGACCATTCAGATATATGGCAACCTTCTCATCATCGCTCTCCCAATGGCCCACTCTGATGTTCAACTTGTAGAATTCCTCAGTATACTCCTTCACTGTCATTAGCTTCTGTCTCAGGTTCTGCATTCTTCTGAACAGAGTAATTTGGTAATCCCTTGGCATGAACTTCGATTTCATCTTCGCGATCATTCGATCTCAGCTTTTGATCTTTTGCTTACCCTTGGAACATCTATCATCTTGTAGCTCGTCCCACCACGATCCTGCATGTCCTTTCGGGCGCGTGACAACATGTCTGACCTTCTTATCCTCTTCGATATATTCGTAATCGAAGTAGGTATCAAGAGCTCGGATCCAATCCAATAGCTCTTCTGCATCCAGGTTTCCCTCGTAGACTGGAATGTCCATTTTCGCCTTCACACCCATTCTGGCGATAGCTTTTATCAACCGTTCAGTTGATGCATCTTCGGCTGCAAGATCCTCCTCGCGTTCAGCCTCAATTTCATCCTCGGAATCACTAATATCCCCTGCACTAACTGTGCATCTCTGGGTTGTTTTCATCTCCTCAAGTCTTGCTCGAAGATCTCTCATATGTCTCTCTATTTATGGACTTCCTGTCGGTCTGCCCCTTCTTCGCACCTCCCTATCTTCTGGGTCAGGTGACTGTCTTTATTTTCTAGCCGGCATGGTGAATTTTCTCTCTCTCTCTGCTACAAAAAACAAAGAGTTAATCTGGCTCTGATACCACTCTAACGCCAACGCGCCACCCAGGGCACGTCCACTCCCACAGGACCTTCTCTTCCTTAGGCCCTGTTATCGCATAGTTTGTAGGAAAGGTTTAGGTAGCTTGAAGTCAAGGCTCAAACTAGCGTAACAGGAGCTTCCCCACCCACTGTCACCTCGATGGGGAGCTCTTTCTGTTTAGGGTGGCTAATCCCAAGGGAGATGTCCGTAGTAATCTAGGGCGTTGAAGGAAAAGGATCAAGGGTTTAAGGCTTCAAGGGTCAAGGTGAGATTTCCCTTCACAGATTACTGCCAAATGGATAGTCAAAGAGAAGATATTCCACTGAATGGCACCTGTTTGCAAGACAAGGCAAATAAAACTAAAAGAATGTTGCAGTGGTTAGTACTTCAAATGTTAATTGACTATCTTTAACACATATGAGCAATAATGAATGTAATTATTGACGAAGTCAATGATTGCAAATAAAGACAATGGCATATAATATTACAAAATGATAAAGGCATTCAATGTTTAATATCAATCCTTTAATTATCACAATGCATTAAATATGCTCATATATAAATATTGTTGTTGCGTCACTATGCAGATTTAGGGTGACGTCAGCCCTAATTCTAAGTTACCTTTTGAAGGGAAATGAGAAGGACGTTTTGTTAATTAAGCTTGTGAAGATAATCAACAACTCAAAACCTATCAAAATGGTGACAATATCCCAACGTTTTGAAACCAAACAAGGGTTTAAATAAGTATGACGTCACCTTAGGTTTAAGGTTAGGTTAGCTAGACAAAGAGGTGGACGTTTGGTTAAATTGACCAATGAAATTGCTTAAAACCTCTATGGCTATAAAGGGATGATTCAGCCGCAACTTTTAGTCCAAACAAAGGTTCAAATAACGCAAGACGTCATCAATAAACTAGGGTTAGTAGAAATGCTAGGGTTAGTTAGGGTTTCAAATCAAGAGAGTTTGAAAGATTGTGTTGAACATAAAAGACTCAACGTTTTGGTTTTAGACTAGTGCCTTGGGTTAATGGAGTCAAATCGAGAAAGGCTAATGGCTAGGAAGGACTTAAATCTAAGGACGGGAGGGTTAGGTTTAATGGTGTTGCAATGGCAGGGCCACCAAATCAAAACCCTAAGGGGAGAAGGCTCATTCCGGTGTAGCTAAAGCTAGGCCTCATGCTCCTCCCTCTTTCCTTAAGACTCTTTGGCAAAACAGCTAGCTATAAGACATAAATCTATGGCTGAAAAGTGTTGCTTGGGGACAAGGCTTTTCAAAACCTAGAAGTCAAACCCTAGGTGTAAAATAAATTAGGCCTAGGACGTCTTCTTTCTTCAATTTATGTCTCAAACTAACTCAAGAAAAAGATGAAATAGTGTAGCTATGGCTAGGCTAGGTTCTTCTTAATCAAATGGCTAATCAAGATTTTATCATGGAGACATGAAGCAACAACCTACTTGTGTGATTGCTCCCTAGGGTTTTAGTGATTAAGCAAATACTAACAATGTAACCATAAAAGTAAGCAATTCTACCTACAACCATTCAATAAAGAAGTTTTGCATGCAAAATATACTTACAAATCAAAGAAGAGCCAAATAAAACCCTAGTTGTAACACCTTCCAATGATAAAAAGCACCATGCACATGCCAAAGATAATCCTCCAAGTGTAGTGCCTCAACTCCAAAAGACAAAAATAACCAAGACAAGAGCTAAAAGAGTATCTCTCACAAGAGAGCAAGTTGTGTTTTTTTTAAATGAGGCTCAACATCCTCAATTTATATCATCCTCATGACCTTTAATTAACAAAATAGGTCACTAAAAATAGCCGACAAGGCTGACTCAACAATACTTGATTATTTGTCACATTAAATGCTAAAAATGCCAAAAATGAACTAAAAATGGAGACGTCAAGCCCCTATGAGGGAGACGTTGGCCCCTTCAAGGCATAATCATCATCCAGCAAGCAAAACGTTGGCCCCTCTGGGGCTCCTGCAACTTGCTACATGTGCCAACCAAGCCCAGCACACTGCCACATGCTCCAGAAATCGTCCAGCCTGCCCTGGGTGGCGTCCTGTCCATCAAAGCCATCCTCCATCTGCAGGGGTTGATCCCCATAGGTCAAATCTCTGCCACAGCGTCCTAGTGAGGGTGTCCTTTTGTCTTCTCCATGCAAGGGCTCGTCATAACTCTGTCCTTCCTTTACCATCCCAGAAACCATCTGATGGGCTCTTCATCCCCATGGAGGTCCAAGCTAATCATCTCCCCATGTGCACCGATCCTCCGGTACCTGTCCGTCGGGCATGGTCCTGCACATCAAAGACTACGCCCTCCATGGGCTCATCAGTCCTAGATATCATAGCAATGTAAATCATATTTCATCATTAAAGTTATCAAACATATGCATGAAATCCCTAACATATCATCT
>ML788655.1:847649-861280 GCA_009831015.1 Picea engelmannii
TTTGCAAATAGGCCAATGAAATTTATCAACACATCAATGTCTATCATCAGATGACTAAGCCACAATGTTTTCTATCAACCAAAGGCTCAAATAAGGCATGACATCATCATTAATCTAGGGTTAGTAGACGTTAGGGTTAGTTATGGTTTCAAGTTTAAGAGTTTTGAAAAAGTTGTTTTGGCACCACAAGCTCAACGTTGGAGAGATAGACTAGTGCCTTAGGGTATTATGGAGTCAGAAACAAGGGCAAGATCTTGAGAGGACCAAAATATAAGGACTGGAGAGTTAGGTTCTATGGTGTTGCAATGGCAGGGCCCTAGAATCAAAACCCTAAGGGGAGGAGGCTCATTCTGCTGTTGCTTAAGCAAGGCCTCATGCTCCTCCCTCTTTCCTCAAATATCCTTGGCAAAACGGCTAGCTTTAAAACACAAATCTAAGGGTGAAAAGTGTTGCAAGAGAAAGGCCCTTCAAACCCTAAAAGTCAAAACCATAGGTGTAGAATCAACTAGGCCTAGGACATCTTCTTTATTCAACTTATGTTTAAAAGATAACTCAGAAAAAGGATGACTAGTGTAGCAACGGCTAGGGTAAATCCTCCTTAATCAATGGCTAAAACAGGTTTCTCAATCATGGGGACATATAGCAAGGACCTACTTGTGTGCTTGCTACCTAGGGTTTCAAGATTAAGCAATATAATAGCAATGTAACAATAAATGCAAGAGATTTCACCTACAACCATTCAATTAAGAAGTTTTGCATGAGAAATACACTTACAAATCATGAAGAGATCTTATCAAACCCTAGTTGTAAACCTTCCAATGAGAGAAAACACCATAACATGCCAAGAACAATCCTCCACAAGAGTTGCGCCTCACTTCCAAGAGTAATAATACCAAGACAAAAGACTAAAAATGATTTCTCACAAGAGAGTGAGTTGTGTTATGTTAAAATGAGAGGCAATGTCCTCTATTTATATCATCCAAATGACCTTTAATTTTAAAAATAGGTCATTAAAACAACCGACAAGGCTGACCTATAAAATTTACACTGTTTTTACATTAAATTCTAGAAAATGTCATAATATGAGCTAAAAAGGAGACGTCAAGCCCCTCCGAGGGAGACGTTGGCCCTTTTTGGGCAGGCTCAGCATCCAGGGAGCGAAACGTTGGCCCTTCTAGGGCTCCTCCAAGCTGCCACACATGCCAAATGATCCCAACACACTGCCACATGCTCCAGACAATGTCTAGCTACCTTAGGTGACGTCCTATACATCAAAAGCAATCGTCCCATTTGCAGTGGATGATCCCCCCTAGGCCGGGCTCTGCCACAGTGTCCTGGTGGAACGTCCTTCTGTCTTCTTGTGCAAAGGCTCATCGCAATGTTGTCCTGTCTCTGCCATCCCAACAACCATCTGATGGGCTCTTCAGCCCCATGGAGGTACGAGCTAATCATATCCCCATGTGTACCGGTCCACTGGTACCTGTCCGTCGGGCATGGTCCTGCACATCAAAAACTATGCCCTCCATGGGCTCATCAGTCCTCAAGATCATAGCAATGTCAATCATATTTTATCATTAAATTTAACAAATAAATGCATGAAATCCCTAGCATATCATCTAAGAGCTCAAAGACGTTACACATATCTACTATACAAAGTTGAAGAAACCAACAGAATAACCTATTGGGATAATATCCACAAGAAAAGGAAAGTTTCCACAGATGATCATTCAAGCCATGTATACGAAGTGGTATGGTCTAGGGATGTCCAGTCATAGTAAGACCAAGGGTAGGTGTTGTCTGTGGGTGCCTTTGTAGGAGGCGAGTTGTACCCGTTATGGATGCACTTTTTCCAAGCCCCTTTTATTTTCCTTTATTGATTTTCTTTCTTTTTTACTTCAAGGTCTGACTAGAGGACACTACCTTGGCGTGGTGACCAGAGCTGACAAGTTACCCACTGGTATTTTCGCAGAAATGATAAGGCTGGCTCGTGATGAGACCCCCTTTCCCTTGGCCATGCAACCAAAGGTCACTGCCCTGGCATGGTGACCAGATGATGGCAATGTCATACTGCTAGATACCTATGAACATAATGGGTCGGCTCGTGATGAGACCTCCCATCCTCTTGGTTAGGTCTTGTTTTATTATTTTTTCTTAGGGTCCCTTTTGTTTCTTATCGAGACGCCTTTTATTGCCTTCTTGGGGATCCCTGGGCGAAGCATCTCTAGGTTTCATTTCCTATGGATTTTATCTTTTACCAGCTACTTTTACCCCCTGGGCCTTTAGCCCCTTCTTCCCACAAGACAAAGTGTAACCCTCAAGAGGTCATCCTAATGGCCAGACTAGGGGAATGGGATGGATGAATGGGAGATAAGATGTAAAATTATAGAATGGTGGGATCAGACGATGGCTCTGCAATCCCCCCCTGGTGACTAACCAAAACCCATGAATACAAGCTTGCTAAGTCACCCCGTTAATCACCCCAACATTGGTCAAGTGGATTAGTGTAAGATCCAAGTAGTTATCAGAAATGAAAGGAACCTAATGCATATATAAGAAGGTTATAATGATCAAACATGATACATACCATGATACCTTGGACCAATTACCTCATGGAGCAAGAGTCTTCTCCGATGCAAGTCCAAGCCGATGGTGATGGATGTTGTTGCTGCTGTGAGGACAAGTCTGGCGAAGAAGAAGAAGGATGGGCCCTCCAGGGCCATGCTCAGGTCAATCCTTCTCTCGGTACTTCATGTCTAGGACCTGTGGGCCTCGAGACATGATCTCCTAGTTATCCCTAGATATCGGGGATAACATACCCCTCTCTCCATATATCTCTCTCTCTCTCTCTCTCTCTCTCTCTCTCTCTCCTACATTTACCCTTCCATCCTCCTCACTATATCTTTCTCTCTCCCTATCAACCTCTATGTCTCTCTCACAATATCACTCACCCTCTCTCCCCCTTGTTATCACATGCAAACTTTTATATTAAATTGGATAAAAGAAAAGAAATTTTCCCAAAACATTGTCTAAGTGGGTTGTTCAAAATATCTTCGATCATGGATTTCTTGGGAAAAAGTATATGAATTTGAAGAAATAAAAAGTTGGTTTATTAAGATAATTTTTCTCTCGGGCATATTTCCGGGTTTATTTTTTTTTATTTGATAAAACATTTGGTGGCCCCAAGGCCCAATAACAAAGACACTAAACCATTGCATCACACCAAATACTGACTCAAGTCAACTTCCAAGCACCAAGTCACAAAGGAGGATCCCACAAGGGGTGTGTCAAATTGCACTACACGTCAAGGAAAAGTGAATACATTGGTATATAAAAACAATAGTAAATTTTCTTACACCATCAATGTGGGATATATCTCACTGCGTAAATATAAAACGCAGCGCTGTCCAAACCTAATGACACCAAATGTCGATATGATTTCTCTAGGTGTTAAGTCAACCCTTTAAATGCTCAAGTTTTGTGGTAAAGTGCCAATTGTTAAGAAGAGTGGAGACAACACTAAATTCCAAAGAAAATGGATATTAGAGAACTAGTGTGATGGTAGGATACCAGCATCATTGCAAATGTTCATGGTTGAAACTCATTTGATTGCTAGTTGGATCAAAGTTTCAAAAGGTGGTACTGTGTGTATTTGGGAGGTGCAAATTGATGTTGTCTTAAACTTTGGTACATTGGTAGCATCCAAACAAGCCTCTTGCTATACGGGAAGCTCGTTGTAATTATTGATCAATTGGACTTACAATGGATCATGTCAAGCATATAAAAGGAACCATAATCTCATGCACCTCATGGCGATCTCTTTTTCCATTTCTTGATGTTTTTTCAAAGTTGGTATTGGATCTCAGAGCATGGTATGATAATATATAATATCTCTGGAAATTGGTCTTGTGAAATCATTTGCAGATAGCATAAGAGAAATCGTGTGATGTATATCGTAGATTTCCAAACAACATGTTACTATCAAAAGTGTCATGATCCTAACTGTAAAGGTTTTCAGTCCCCATTACGTCCACTACCAGAAGATTCCATTCCTGAGAACTTTTCAATCTTAGTTGTTAAATAGTTAAAGAATTATGTAGGGGAAAATATGAACCAATATTATATGGAAATTTACTTGGGAGTCTTCCCCTTTTCTTTACAGGCATCAATGTTTGTATTAAGTTCAGTCAGTGTGGGTTTTCATAGAGAGGGTGCTCTAATTGATTCATTAATGGATGTGTTATCGCTCAGTTTGTAGGAAAGGTTTAGGTAGCTTGAAGTCAAGGCTCAAACTGGCGTAACAGGAGCTTCCCCACCCACTGTCACCTTGATGGGGAGCTCTTTATATTTAGGGTGGCTAATCCCAAGGGAGACGTCCCTAGTAATCTAGGGTGTTGAAGGAAAAGGATCAAGGTTTTAAGGCTTCAAGGGTCAACGTAAGCTTTCCCTTCACAGATTACTGCCAAATGGATAGTCAAAGAGAAGCTATTCCACTGAATGGCACCTGTTTGCGAGACAAGGCAAATAAAACTAAAAGAATGCTGCAGTGGTTAGTACTTCAAATATTAATTGACTATCTTTAACACATATGAGCAATAATGAATGTAATTATTGACAAAGTCAATGATTGCAAATAAAGACAATGGCATATAATATTACAAAATGATAAAGGCATTCAATGTTTAATATCAATCCTTTACTTATCACAATGCATTAAATATGCTCATATATAAATATTGTTGCTGCGTCACTATGTAGATTTAGGGTGACGTCAGCCCTACTTCTAAGTTACTTTTTGAAGGGCAATGAGAAGGAAGTTTTGTTAATTAAGCTTGTGAAGATAATCAACAACTCAAAACCTATCAAAAGGGTGACAATATCACAACGTTTTGAAACCAAACAAGGGTTTAAATAAGTATGACGTCACCTTAGGGTTAGGGTTAGGTTAGCTAGACAAAGAGGTGGACGTTTGGTTAAATTGACCAATGAAATTGCTTAAAACCTCTATGGCTATAAAGGGATGAGTCAGCCGCAACTTTTAGTCCAAACAAAGGTTCAAATAAGGCAAGACGTCATCAATAAACTAGGGTTAGTAGAAACGCTAGGGTTAGTTAGGGTTTCAAATCAAGAGAGTTTGAAATATTGTGTTGAACATAAAAGACTCAACGTTTTGGTTTTAGACTAGTGCCTTGGGTTAATGGAGTCAAATGAAGAAAGGCTAATGGCTTGGAAGGACTTAAACCTAAGGACGGGAGGGTTAGGTTTAAGGGTGCTGCAATGGCAGGGCCACCAAATCAAAACCCTAAGGGGAGAAGGCTCATTCCGGTGTAGCTAAAGCTAGGCCTCATGCTCCTCCCTCTTTCCTTAAGACTCTTTGGCAAAACGGCTAGCTATAAGACATAAATCTATGGCTGAAAAGTGTTGCTTGGGGACAAGGCTTTTCAAACCCTAGAAGTCAAACCCTAGGTGTAAAATAAATTAGGCCTAGGACATCTTCTTTCTCCAATTTATGTCTCAAACTAACTCAAGAAAAAGATGAACTAGTGTAGCTATGTCTAGGCTAGGTTCTTCTTAATCAAATGGCTAATAAAGCTTTTATCATGGGGACATGAAGCAACAACCTACTTGTGTGATTTCTCCCTAGGGTTTTAGTGATTAAGCAAATACTAACAATGTAACCATAAAAGTAAGCAATTCTGCCTACAACCATTCAATAAAGAAGTTTTGCATGCAAAATATACTTACAAATCAAAGAAGAGCCAAATCAAACCCTAGTTGTAACACCTTCCAATGATAAAAATCACCATGCATATGCCAAAGATAATCCTCCAAGTGTAGCACCTCAACTCCAAAAGACAATAGTAACCAAGACAAGAGCTAAAAGAGTATCTCTCCAAGAGAGAAAGTTGTGTTATTCTAAAATGAGGCTCAACGTCCTCAATTTATATCATCCTCATGACCTTTAATTAACAAAATAGGTCACTAAAAACAACCGACAAGGATGACTCAACAATACTTGATTATTTGTCACATTAAATGCTAAAAATGCCAAAAATGAGCTAAAAATGGAGACGTCAGGCCCCTATGAGAGAGACGTTGGCCCCTTCAGGGCATAATCATCATCCAGAAAGCAAAACGTTGGCCCCTCTGGGGCTCCTGCAACCTGCTACACGTGCCAAACAATCCCAGCACGCTGCCACATGCTCCAGAAACCGTCCAGCCTGCCCTGGGTGGCGTCTTGTCCATCAAAGCCATCCTCCATCTGCAGGGGTTGATCCCCATAGGTCAAATCTCTGCCACAACGTCCTAGTGAGGGCGTCCTTCTGTCTTCTCCATGCAAGGGCTCATCATAAATCTGTCCTGCCTCTGCCATCCCAGCAACCATCTGATGGGCTCTTCAGCCCCATGGAGGTCTGAGCTAATCATCTCCCCATGTGCACTGATCCTCTGGTACCTGTCCGTCGGGCATGGTCCTGCACATCAAAGACTACGCCCTCCATGGGCTCATCAGACCTAGATATCATAGCAATGTAAATCATATTTCATCATTAAAGTTATCAAACATATGCATGAAATCCCTAACATATCATCTAAGATCTCAAAGACATTACACAGATCTACTATACAAAGCTAAGGAAACCAACAGAACAACCTATTGGGCTAATACCCACAAGAGATGGAAAGTTTCCTCAAAAGATTATTCAAGCCATGTTTAATGACGTTATATGGTTTTAGGGATATCCAATCATAGTAAGACCAAGAGCAGGTGTTGTCCGTGGGTGCCTTTGTAGGAGGCGAGCTGTACCTATCATGGATGCATTTTTTCCAAGCCCTTTTATTGCCTCATCTTTCTTTTATTTCTTTTTATTCAAGGTTTGACCAGAGGACACTGCCTTGGCTTGGTGGCCAGAGCTGACAGCGTTACCCACTGGTATCTTCGCAGAAATGAGAAGGTTGGCTTGTGATGAGACCCCCTTTCCTTTGGCCATGCAACCAAAGGTCACTGCCCTGGCTTGGTGACCAGATAGTGGCAATGTCACACTGCTAAATACCTATGAACATAATGGTCCGGCTCGTGATGAGACCTCCCATCCTCTTGGTTAGGTCTTGTTTTATTATTATTATTTTTCTTAGGGTCCCTTTAGTTTCTTATCGAGAGTATTTTTATTGCCTTCTCGGGGATCCCCTGGGCGAAGCATCTCTAGGTTTTATTTCCTATGGATTTTATCTTTTACCAGCTTCTTTTACCCCCTAGGCCTTTAGCCCCTTCTTCCCACAAGACAAGATGTAAACCTGAAAGGTCATCCTAATGGCCAGACTAGGGGAATGGGATGGATGAGCGGGGTATAAGATGTAAAAGTGATAAGATGGTGGGAGCGGACGATGGCCTTGCAAATCCCCTTTGGTGGCTAACCAAGACCCATGAATACCAGCTTGCTAAGTTGCCCCATCAATCACCCCAACAATGGTCAAGTGGATTAGTGTAAGATCCAAGCATTCATCCGAAAAGAAAGGAACCTAATGCATATATAAGAAGGTTATAACAATCAAATATTACACATACCATGATACCTCGGAACAATTACCTCATGGAGCAAGAGTCCTCTCCGATGCAAGCCCAGGCCGGTGGTGATGGAAGCTTCTACTGCTGACAGGACAAGTCTGGCTGAGAAGAAGAAATATGGGCCCTCTAGGGCCATGCTCAAGTCAATATCTCTCTCGGTACTCCATGTCTAGGACCATGTGGGCCTCAAGACATGATCTCCTAGTTATCCCTAGATATCGGGGATAACATCAAGCTCCAACTCAGGGACATGTGCTAACTGTAGATCTCAGCAATATCTGGCATAGACCTGTAACCTACTCACACTTGACAAGAAAGCATCAGCGACAAAAGTCGGGGTGGTATTGCCACCAAATAAAGCAATAGCATATACATAGTAAATGTGCATATAAGGCAGTAAAACAAGAAACAATCAAGATGCATATATAATAGGAAACAAACAATGCGGTATAATACACAGAAGTGATTACTTACCTGTATGATCATGTCCCACCACCCTGGTGGGGTTTAAGGAGGCGTCCACTAATGGGCAATGGGTGCCTTATTCCTTCTAAGGTAGACAAATAATATGAGTCATTCACTGATTCCATTCTGACCTTGAAGGGTCCGAGCCATCATTGTACACTTCCTTTTACATTAGTAGGCTCTCCTTTCTGAATATCCCACATCCACTCTAACTCTCCCTTCTTGTATTTTCAGATCTTGCATTTTTCATCTTCTTGAAGAACCCTTGTGTATTGTACTGAGGGAGGTGGGTGGGCTTCTGGAGTAAATGCTTCTTGTTGGGATGGATGGGCTTTGGTATTTTCAATATTTTGACCGTCCCTACTTCTTTGTTTTGAAATTGATCTAGAAGTTGTTGATATTCTTCTTTCTTGGGCCACTCGATCTAGTCAAAGTCTTCTTCTGTAGTAAAGGGAAAATCTTCCAGAGAGTATTCCTGAAGACTTTGTATCACATCTTTTTGCGGTTCATTCTCAACAGGGGCAACATCATGCACATGAGTTCCAGTCAGCGGTACGTTGAGTAATCGTCCAGTTGTCCCATCCTTCAATGGTAGTCGCAAAAAGGTGAGATCCATTTCAAGGGACCCTCCTATCATTGCACCAAAATATCTAGACAAAAGCATTCCCCACACATCCAGGACATCAACGACTATTATGTCTATGTGAACTATCTTCTCTGGAAATTCCTTTAGTCGTACTTCAATGTTCTCAATCACACCATGTGTGGGTACAGACTTGGATTCAAATCCACAAACATTCCTATAAGGTCTGGTTACCTTCAGGCCCATTTGTTGCATGACCTTGGGAGACATCATATTGGCACCAACACCTGTATATAGCATGTAGTTGTTGAGATATTTATTGGTCATTGCAAGAGTCATGAAGAAAGGAGGATTCTCACCGTAGTAGATCCTGAAATGATTTGCTTGCAGCATGATTGGGGGGTCCTCAGGCTCAGGCGTTCCTAAAAAGAAGTTGTTGAAACACTCTTTGATTGTCAGGATCTTAATGGATTCTTTTAGAGGAATGTTTACATGCATCTTTGCCAAAGTTCCTTCCAAGTCAAAATCAAGAGTAATCTTATCAGCTTTGGGTTTCATAGGAGGAGTAAGTTCAGAAGTTTTTGATTGATTACTTGTGGATTGCCTTGGGTTCCTTCTCTGATACACCTGGAATTCTTGCTTTTTTAGCTTCTCTCGTGATTCTGGGTCCAAGTTGTTGATTATTGCTAACCTTGCTGCTCATGCTGCTTCCTTCATGGCTTGTTGATGCTCTTCGTCAGTGGTGTTTATTTGAGGGCAGTCTGAAAAGAAGTCAAAATTGTTGACTTGTTGATGGTCAGCATTATAAGGACACTCATCTTCCCAATGTGCTTCACTGCACTCCAGACACCAGGGATTCTCATCCACAGCATTTGTGGAAGCCAAAGTATTTGGGACTTCATTTTCATTCTTTGGTTTGTAATTTTGATTTCCCTTTTGAAAAGGCCCTTTGAAATGAGGTCTAGGTGCCTGGGTCTGGGACCTTTCAAGTCTCATGATTCGGTTCATCATTTCCTCTTGATTCTTCATGATGTTATCTATCGAAGCTTGTAGTTTACTGATACTGGTGCACAGATCTGAAACAGGATCAGCATTATGGACCGTTTTCTGCTTGATATATATCTTCTCCCTTGGGTTGGAAAAAGGCTCAATCTTAGATGACAGAAGGTTCCCTTCAATATTGGTTGCAAGTTCTTGAGCTTCTTGAATGGATTGAGGATTTTTGTCTCTAAGAAGATACCCTAATTGTCCATTGAAAGATCTAGTATAAATGTGTACAAGATAATCATCTTTCGGTTGATGGCTTGGGGGAATTCGCTGGAGTGCGGCTTCAAATCTGGTATGAAACTCCCTTATTGATTCATTTTCACGTTTGGAAATCCCATATAACCGGGTAAGTAGCATGTTTGGGTCTTCCTTGATGCTCCACCTTTTGAGGAAGAGTTCTTCAAGTTTATCCTTGGTTTTAATGCTTCCATCGGGTAGTCTGAGATACCAACGTCTTGCAGCATCATAAAGTGTAGCGGAGAAAAGCTTCATGACCAAATATTCAGTGTCATCAGCAATGGGGTTAAGCTGAAAAAATGCCCAGAAACTACTCATGTGTTCTTCAACACCAATAGCATCGATGTCGGTAAACCTAGGCAACCACTTTTCATACTTGGGTGGCATTTGCCTAGGGTAACTAGGTATGGCTGACATGTCTAAGGGATTGAACAAGTTAGATGACCATTGTCTTTGATTATTGACAGGGTTTGTAGTACCGGTCTGAGAGGTAGACATGTTTAAAGGAAGTCTCTTTCCAAAAAGTGACTTGACAACAGGTGAGTTAGCAGGAGGCTTCCTTCTGAAAGCTAGAGGAGGGTTATTGAACCTCCTTCTGGTTTGTGGAGTCGCCAGATAGTTTCCCTGAAACTACCAAAGAATAGGGGGAAAAGCTAGTGGAGTCGCGAGGTAAGCTTGCAGGAAAAGGATTTTGAAACAAGGCTTACCAAAGGTTTGTCGTTGAGGAAGGTAGACTCAGTGTTCCCCGGCAACGGCGCCAAAATGTTATCGCTTAGTTTGTAGGAAAGGTTTAGGTAGCTTGAAGTCAAGGCTCAAACTGGAGTAATAGGAGCTTCCCCACCCACTGTCACCTCGATGGGGAGATATTTCTATTTAGGGTGGATAATCCCAAGGGAGACGTCCCTAGTAATCTGGGGTGTTGAAGGAAAAGGATCAAATGTTTAAGGCTTCAAGGGTCAAGGTGAGATTTCCCTTCACAGATTACTGCCAAATGGATAGTCAAAGAGAAGATATTCCACTGAATGGCACGTGTTTGCGAGACAAGGCAAATAAAACTAAAAGAATGTTGCAGTGGTTAGTACTTCAAATATTAATTGACTATCTTTAACACATAGGAGCAATAATGAATGTAATTATTTACGAAGTCAATGATTGCAAATAAAGACAATGGCATATAATATTACAAAATGATAAAGGCATTGAATGTTTAATATCAATCCTTTACTAATCACAATGCATTAAATATGCTCATATATAAATATTGTTGTTGCGTCACTATGCAGATTTAGGGTGACGTCAGCCCTACTTCTAAGTTACTTTTTGAAGGGCAATGAGAAGGACATTTTGTTAATTAATCTTGTGAAGATAATCAGCAACTCAAAACCTATCAAAAGGGTGACAATATCACAACGTTTTGAAACCAAACAAGGGTTTAAATAAGTATGACGTCACCTTAGGGTTAGGGTTAGGTTAGCTAGACAAAGAGGTGGACGTTTGGTTAAATTGACCAATGAAATTGCTTAAAACCTCTATGGCTATAAAGGGATGAGTCAGCCGCAACTTTTAGTCCAAACAAAGGTTCAAATAAGGCAAGACGTCGTCAATAAACTAGGGTTAGTAGAAACGCTAGGGTTAGTTAGGGTTTCAAATCAAGAGAGATTGAAAGATTGTGTTGAACATAAAAGACTCAGCGTTTTGGTTTTAGACTAGTGCCTTGGGTTAATGGAGTCAAATGGAGAAAGGATAATGGCTTGGAAGGACTTAAACCTAAGGAAGGGAGGGTTAGGTTTAATGGTGTTGCAATGGCAGGGCCACCAAATCAAAACCCTAAGGGGAGAAGGCTCATTCCGGTGTAGCTAAAGCTAGGCTTCATGCTCCTCCCTCTTTCCTTAAGACTCTTTGGTAAAATGGCTAGCTATAAGACATAAATCTATGGCTTAAAAGTGTTGCTTGAGGACAAGGCTTTTCAAACCGTAGAAGTCAAACCCTAGGTGTAAAATAAATTAGGCCTAGGACGTCTTCTTTCTCCAATTTATGTCTCAAACTAACTCAAGAAAAAGATGAACTAGTGTGGTTATGGCTAGGCTAGGTTCTTCTTAATCAAATGGCTAATCAAGCTTTTATCATGGGGACATGAAGCAACAACCTACTTGTGTGATTTCTCCCTAGGGTTTTAGTGATTAAGCAAATACTAACAATGTAACCATAAAAGTAAGCAATTCTACCTACAACCATTCAATAAAGAAGTTTTGCATGCAAAATATACTTACAAATCAAAGAATAGCCAAATCAAACCCTAGTTGTAACACCTTCCAATGATAAAAATCACCATGCATATGCCAAAGATAATCCTCCAAGTGTAGCGCCTCAACTCCAAAAGACAAAAGTAACCAAGACAAGAGCTAAAAGAGTATCTCTCCAAGAGAGCAAGTTGTGTTATTCTAAAATGAGGCTCAACGTCCTCAATTTATATCATCCTCGTGACCTTTAATTAACAAAATAGGTCACTAAAAACAACCGACAAGGATGACTCAACAATACTTGATTATTTGTCACATTAAATGCTAAAAATGCCAAAAATGAGCTAAAAATGGAGACGTCGGGCCCCTATGAGGGAGACGTTGGCCCCTTCAGGGCATAATCATCATCCAACAAGAAAAACGTTGGCCCCTCTGGGGCTCCTGCAACCTGCTACATGTGCGAAACAAGCCCGGCACTCTGCCACATGCTCCAGAAACCGTCCAACCTGCCCTGGGTGGCGTCTTGTCCATCAAAGCCATCCTCCATCTGCAAGGGCTGATCCCCATAGGTCAAATCTCTGCCACAACGTCCTAGTGAGGGCATCCTTCTGTATTCTCCATGCAAGGGCTCGTCATAAATATGTTCTTCCTCTGTCATCCCAGCAACCATCTGATGGGCTCTTCAACCCCATGGAGGTCCAAGCTAATCATCTCCCCATGTGCACCGATCCTCTGGTACCTGTCCGCCGGGCATGGTCCTGCACATCAAAGACTATGCCCTCCATGGGCTCATTAGTCCTAGATATCATATTAATGTAAATCATATTTCATCATTAAAGTTATCAAACATATGCATGAAATCCCTAACATATCATCTAAGAGCTCAAAGACATTACACAGAACTACTATACAAAGCTAAGGAAACCAACAGAACAACCTATTGGGATAATACCCACAAGAGATGGAAAGTTTCCTCAAAAGATTATTCAAGCCATGTTTAATGAGGTGATATGGTTTTAGGGATGTCCAATCATAGTAAGACCAAGGGCAGGTGTTGTCCGTGGGTGCCTTGTTAGACAACTGGGAGGGGGGGGTGAATCAGTTGTTTACGTGCTTAAACAATTATGGTTCTTTTAAAATTTTGTAGAGACTCTGATTTCTAATCACAATAATGCAGGGAAATAAACAATGGCACTTTCAGCATCATTCACATATATGTAAAACACAGAGACAGATATTTCTCGAGGAAACCCATGCAGGATAAAACCTCTTTTCTTTTATATGATAAGTAATGGTTACATTCTTTACAGTATCATACATATGAGCACCAACTCATAATGAGGTTACAACCTCAACTTTGCAAGCTACAACTTGCTGAGAGCACCAACTCTCTGTTTTCTCTAGCACCAACTAGAAGGAAGCACTGACTCCCTAGTTTTTCTAGCACCAACTAGAAGGAAGCACCAACTCCCTGTGTTCAAGCACCCACTTGAACCTC
>ML788656.1:16369-26450 GCA_009831015.1 Picea engelmannii
CTCTTGTCTTTTAGGACAAAGGAGAAGACAATAAAACCCTATGAAATAGTAAAAACTCAAGGGGAGTATTTAATTTGGTCATGAAATGAGGAAGGCTTTGATTAGGTTTAAAAGACTTGATCACTACAAAAATTGGTATCAATGAGACTACCTATTTGAACACAAAATCCCAAGAGATTGAGATAACAACTGACACATTTAGGGGAGAAAAACAGTGAAATTTTAACTCTTTGTCATTCATGTCAAAGGGGGAGAAAAACAATAAAAAAAATTTGGTATCAGTATTTGGTATAAGTAAAAGTTCAATCCTCCAACCTGAAAATGAGATTAGTGACAGTGGGAGCAAAATTATTTGTTTTACAGATATGTTGCCCTCAATTCCAAATGGGGAGATTGTTGGCATTATTGGTTGTGTGTTGTCATTGATGGAAACATGAGTCAAACATATACAATAATCAGAGGAAGAGGAAGACCACCTTGGGGCAAAAGCAATTCATGATCATTGTTGATCATGATAGGATCAACAATGATCTGATGTTCCTAAAATATCAGGAAAAGTAGCATGCAGAGAATCCACGTACAAAAGGAGTATTGAAGCACAAGGAATTAAGAGCTCAGGAGGGTTAACGACTAAATATCAGTGCATAAAAGAATGCACAAACAATTATTAAAATCTCAGGAGAAATAATGATGAACATATTAGAAAGAAGAGCATTGAAAACTGTGAGGAAACTTTATTACAGTTAGTCGAAATCTCAACCGTTGATCGAAATCAAGTGGAAGGATAGAGTATGTTTTGGCACTTCACCACTTTGGTGATTACTAGAGACAAGGAAGAATCCATGAAATCCCGAAGTCACGAAATAAACTCCAACTGTCGATCATGAAGGATCTTCAGATGAGTTCTCAAATGTTATATCAAGATTAAATTTAGAATTAAATGTTGACCATTGATCTGGAATGGAAATGTTGAAGCATCAGATTATACTAAAGGAAAGAAGGTGGTCAACTTCGACACTGACCACTCCAGCGGTAAGAAGTTTAGAAAAACCAAGAATACCCGAAGGCGAGAGCCCCGAAGTCTCAAAATGAGTGAGGGCGATCAGATCTAGGCAATGCATGGTAACTGTTGTATGAGGATAGGTGGGTCCAATGGTGGTCAAACTCTAGTGTTGACCACTCTGGAAAAAAGAAGTCTGAATCATGTAGGAATGCCCGAAGGCTGAAGCCCCAAAGTCACGAATTCTCGTCGATCGTCAGATCAAAGGAAGAGCTGGGAAATCCCGCCGACTGTTGATTGACATAAAGTGGAAGGATAGGATAAGCGGGGCCAAAGGTATGAAGTCCCAAAGTAAACATAGGCTGTCGGATCAAGACAAGGAAAGATAAAATAGTTGCAAAACATATTTGACACTTCGGTGATGATCGAAGGTTGATATAAACGTGAAAAAATATCGTGGCCACGAAGTACAAATCCATGATCTAGGAGGGAGACATGTGGCAGAAGACAAATATGACACGTGGCCCAATCAGATGGTGAAAAGTGTCAAGGTCTAGTTGGCACTTTAGATATATGAAAGTCATGAATCTAGGTGACATGTGGCAACCACTCAGCTAGTGCCACATCAATAGTGATCTTAGCAAGCCATGTCACTCCGAGATTACAGCCTTCAGGGATATCTCGCTTCTCCTACCAACAAACATGTTCGAAGCACCGAAGGCTAAAGTCACAAATTAATGTTAGTCGTTGATCTAAGATCCACTAGAATATCTCTCGATCGTCTGATCGAGTACAATGGAAGGATAAGGTAATAATGATGTTAAGCATTCATCAATACTCCATGACCTATTTGGTAGGTAAACACTCTGGAGGGATTGAACTACTTCATAGTTCGAGTTACCCAAAGTCCCGGAGTACTGGAGCCCGTAAATAAGATCTGACTATCCCTTGAGGAGGAATTTAACTAATTCAGAGTTCTAGTAACCCAGAGTCTTGGAGTCATGAATCTATGAATTTCCAGAGTAGATGACAACCGTCCACCTCAACTGAATATTAAGTCAGAGTCGTCGATAATCTAACATACAAAGTTGAATGAATGCACAAGGATTAGACTAGACCGTCAATATGAGAACTTCAAGAGTAATGCTAGCCATTGGATATGTAGCATGGGATGTAACCACTCTAGAAGGTAACAACTCCGGAAGAATACAAGGATTGAAAAGGTCGAAATCCCGAAGGCCAAAGTACCAGAGACCCTAGCTCCAACACCAGTCACATGATAAGGTAAAGAAGATAATAAGGAGAGTAAAGGGGCTAGAAGTAAATAAGCCCTTGGAAATTTGAATATGGTCTCATGTAGAAGAATAAGGGTAGAAGGAGAAAAACGCTAACAGAACAACACTTGAAATAGATAAGCCCGTGGTTTTGAGCCCGCGATCACAAAGGGAAATGGGTTGAAGAAAGCACCTTTGCAGAATTTGATTTCTATGAATAGTTAGGGGCATGTGAAATAATTTGACTAGATTAACACCATAACAGTACAAAGAGCTAGTAAAAGCTCGAATATGATCTGTTGAAGAACTAGGGATGCAACAAAAGCATGGGAACGTTATAAGGAGTTGATCCATACCTATGATCAACTCATGTGGATGAAATTCGAATCAAGATTAATCTTCTAAGTAATTGAGAAACTTACACGATAAATTAATGAATAAAAGGAGAAGATTATCTATGTTAATTAAATGAAGAGATGCATTGGTTCATGTCAAAAGACACAATGGTTCAATCCAATACCTATTGAAATACTATATAAACCAGAAGTGGTGGTGAATCTTAGCGTGTCTTGGTGGATTATATATATATATATATAATGGATTGAATGGAAGTTTATTCTATCAGGTTGGTGCATGTTTACAAGCTTAGTTTTGTTCTGAGAGTTGGATTCCTCACATCTCATTTAGATCTGAGATCAACAAGATGGGTCTTTTTATGAGGGTTGGATTCCTCATTTCTCAATTGGATCTGAGAACTACAAGTTGGGTCTTGTATCAGAGAATTGGATCTCTCATATTCAGTTGAAGTTGAAGATATTAAAGGATCGATTTTATTTGTATTCATTCAAGTTAAATAAATAAAATAAATATATTTTATCTACTTCATACAGTGTGTGTTATACATGTTTATGAATAATTAATTGAGCTGCATATATCTTATTCAATTAATTCAGTTAATCTATGAAAGTGTGAAAAGTAGTCAAAAGTTCCAGACATTGATTCAACCCCCCCTCTCAATATCTATGTGTGTTTCAACAATTTATGTTCTCCATTTTTTCGCATTTCATCTATTTCATACATTTTAAGCATAAAAACAATAATTAAAGAATCTAAGTTCTAAAGGAAATTAACCTCCACAGTCAAGATTTCAGTATTCTGTTAGGTATTTTGTGACAAATTGTCCAACGAAATATCCACACCGGCTTAGAGATTTCACTAGTAACTAGTGGGAGGATTTCAAAACCCTCATTAATTCCCATTTCTGTCATATTGGGTATGTAGAGGACCAACATATTTGTTGGCATTATTTTAGGCAAAGGAAAGGGCAGACTATAAGTGAGTACACCACTGAGTTTAGAAAGATGGCCATCCTGTTGGGTATCTCCTCCAAGAACCCATATGTACTCCTTAAGTATCTGTGGGGTCTACATGGTCATATGTAAAATCAAGTGATGCTTTTCAAGCCAAGGACAGTGGACAAGGCATGTGTACATGTACGATATCTGGAAAACATAGGCCACAAGAAAGGGCAACTAAGCAATTCCAAGCAAAAAGTGTTGATTTTTCAATGAACAAGGTTAAGCATGAAGTTCATTCCATTTTTAGCATGTAACCATAACAATTAATGTTGCAACAACCAAGATCACAAGAAGAAGAACCGTGCACAAGAACACAAGAAGTATCCTGGGTAACCCTTCTCAGAAAGGGAAGAAAACCTAGCCAAATCCTTTGCTATATTCTTCAAGAGAAAGACCTTCGCCACCAAGAAAACCTAGCACACAAGAGGGTGTTCAAACCCTAGAAGACTAGCACCCAAGAGAGGTGCACACTTTTCCCAAGAAAGTGTACTTGCTGAAATTTCCAAACTCACATGAAAGATATATTTCCTCAATGGGGAATTTACCTTTACTTATACTAGACTGAACTTTTCAACATAAGTGTCTATTGACACACCATGTCCGACTTCACTAGCTCATAATATAATTAATATTAACCATATTAATTATCTTTTACATTAATTACCAATCATATTAAGGTGGGGTCGACCTGTACCCTTTACATTACAATTAGGGTTACAGGTAGGTCTGACTCTTGAACAATATAGCAAGGGATCTTATACACCCACTAGTGCTCATCCACTAGGGGCACATCCATAGGGGGTTCCATATCATTGGATCACTGCATTACACATAAGAACCAATTCTTCACTAGTGCTCAACCACTAGGATCACGTTCACCTGTGCTCGTCCACATGCACGTCCACTCAACAAATATTATTTCCCACTGCATTACACATGAGAGTCATATGGAGTTTCTCAACCACTCTTATGCTCAGAGGAGGATAATGCATCATCTTCATTTATGTTCTCATGATGATGCACCCAACACTTTGGGATTTCACACATTCACCTTGTGCTCAACCACAAGCACATCCAACTCAATAGATCTCCTTTCTCATTGCGTTACACATGAGAATCATCTGTAGTTCTTCTCAACTCTTTATAAGGAGGAGGTCGTCTCTACGTTTCGGCTCTGTCTCAGATAGGAACCACACACCCCTCTCAGGTTTATAAGCTGGCGAATATCTCACATAGCTGCAATGATCAACATCTCTCAGGTTTGTAAGCCGGAGAATGTCTCACATAGATGCAATCATCAACACACCCTCTCAGCTAGGGAGGCATTATTCATTATGCCAAGTCTCACATAGATGTACTTTGAGCTTTGTCTTGGCTGGAGTCATCAACACTCCCTCTCAACTAGGGAGGAATTCTTCACCAAGTTAGTTTGGTGAAGATGTCTGCAATATTCTCATGTGTAGGAAGGTACTGCATGTGTACTATTTTCTTCTGCATCATATCTCTGATATAAGGATGTTTTATCTTATCGTGTTTCGATCCATCGAGAAACACTGGGTTCTAAAGGAGCTTTACATACGGTTCTTGGTTATTATCATAGGATCCATCTCATCGTCAAGTAAATCTGTTAGAATCTTGTGAAGCCACATTGCTTTGCACACTTGATGCTATATTCTCTGCCTTTGTGGTACTCAAGGCCACATAGTTTTGTTTCCTGCTGCATTAAGAAACCATGGAAAACTTCACGGTAGAACAATAACCGGATATGCTCTTCCAGTCCACTGTACTTTCTGCTCAATCTGAATCAGCATATCCTACAAAATCAAGTTCACACTGAAGGCATAGCTCATGCCATATCCAATTGTGCCTCGTATATATCTCAATACATGTTTTTTTGTTGTCTAGTGAGTCTGTCTTGGTTGACTCATGAAATGACTAAGCACATTCACTACATGGCATGAATCAAATCTAGTGTTAACTAGATACATCAATGATCCAATCAGCAGTGGATCAGTCTCATCTATATCATCATCAATCTTTTTCTTTAAGTCTATCACGGTGGATTTTTCATTCAATCATATTGAACTTCTGTAATATTTTCACTGTATAATTTCCTTGACTTAGGAAAATCTCATTGGTCTTCTGTCATACTTCTTGTCCCAAGAAGTAGTGCATCATAATCATATTATTCATCTTGAATTTAAAATTCAAGGATTACCAACAACAAGGCTTTCTGAATAAGTCATCAAAATCAGGCTCTCGTCACCAACATTGTAATAATATAGGTTTGGATCAACAACACTCTTGCTGAAATCCAAATTCATCAAGAATCTATCTATATGATATAGTTTCCAACTCATGGATGGTAGTACAGATGGAAGTGTACTGGATCAAGTGTCTCATCATAGATTACTCCCTCTGTTTGTGAGAAACCTTTAACTATAGATCTTGTTTTGTATTTCTTGACACTTCCATCAGCTACATGTTTGAGCTTATAGATCCACTTGGAAGTTACCACATAATTCCCTTCTGATTCCTGAATAATATCTTATACATCATTCTTTAACATATACTAGTATTCTTCTGTTATGGCATCTTTCCATACTTGTTCTCCTGTTGCTTCTCTAAGACAAGGAGGCTCAACATCAATGAAGTGGCTCATGATTGAAGGATAGCTCGAAAATATCTTTTTCTTTCTCGGGATGTGCCTTGAGAGGCTTGTATGTTTCTCTGCCTCTTGCAGAGTGAGTCTAGGTGGGCCTTTTATGCCCTACTGCAATATCTATGAACATATCAACTGGAGAAACTAGATCAACTGGAATAATGTTTGTCTCCCTCTGAACTACTAAAGGGGGAGAAGGTGTTGTCTCATTGTCAATCTACAAATGAGATTCTCTAGGTTTTTTGAAATGGTATATCTTCTTTAAGGACAACATCTTTGCTTGCATCACATAATAATCAATCAAATACGGTTTGGAATCCCATACTAGGGATAATGGTCCAAGTCTTTAAGGGGTCCCATACTAGGGATAGTATCCTTCATTTATTTAAAAATGCAATCAACTTTACAACTAGAGATCAATTGATTTACCTAGTTTGTAGTCATGCTTTTAGAGGAAGTACTTCTCCTCTCTCTTCTCTTCATTCTTTTGAGGTGGATATGGATCAATGTCAGCGGTAGAAGCATATTGTCTTACCTTCTTCCTGGTTGGACAATTTCTTGCATAGTGTCCATATTTGTCACATCAGAAGCACTGAATTTCTAAAACATTTCTTCTTTGATAACCTGGAATTGATGAAGACTTTTCATCTTTATATGTTTTCCTGAAACTTATTTTGAATTTTCCTCCTTTCTTTGTATGAAGTGCAAGAGCATGATTTTCTTCTGAGGAATCTTCCACTCCTCTATTTCTAAGTCTAAGTTCTTCTTGAGTACAATCTGTCCATAGACGATCAAAGGTTGGTAGAGATTCTCTTCTGTTGATACTTTGAAGAAAAGGCTCCCACGTTTTTGGAAGGTTGTTGAGAGTGGTTAAGACAATTTCGCTATCACACATGATTTCTCCAATGGTCTCTAGCTGTTCTTTAATCTCTGATATCTTCATAAAGAAGATGGAAATTGTGTCACCTTTTGTCATCTTGGTACTTTGAAGTTGGCTCTTCAAGGTAAGAGCTCTGAGGCTGTTGTCACTTTCAAACATTTCTTTTAATGCTTCATACATATCATAAGTTGTCTTCAGGTTGGCAATATGAGGTAAGAGATGATCTCTTATTGAGTAGATGATTAATTTTCTTGCTTTGACATCTTCTTCCTTTCTTATCTTCTTCTCTACATTTGTAGCTGTGTCTGGTAAGGTTTTAGTTACCACATCCAAGAGGTCATATTCTTCAGGGGTGACCTGAAGCCTTGATTTCCAGGAGCTGAAGTTGCTTTCTCCATCAAGCCTATCTTCTACTAAGGCTCTGTTCTTCATTTGATTGGTTTCTTCAAACTCTCACCAACTGGATTTTGAAAACCTAATGATTAGGTTGAATTAGTAACCTTGGATCATGTTGGACTTATGATTGCCAACAATAAACTTGACAGTTTCACATAGATGCTTACTGATTTAAGAAAAATGTTTCTTCAAGAAGTTCCAGAAATCTAAGATCAAGATTTTGTAGAAAATTTCGACACCCTAGAAACCCTAGGGCCAAAAAATCAAAATTCTCGGAATTTGATTTTAAGATCTTCTGGAGATGCATTGGAGGAGGCCATACTCTTCTATGCCAACGATAGCCCCAACATCCAAGTACTAAGGTCTAGAACACCACAAAAAGGAGGATCATACAGATTTTTCTGGAAACCCTAGGAGGGCCGTACGATTTTGCAAAAGTGAGAGGAGACTTGGTAGATGCTTGTGAAATGGGTTCTTTCAAGACCTATGCTCTGATACCATGTTGATTTTTCAATTAGCAAGTTTAAGCATGAATTTCATTCCATTTTTAGCATTTAACCATAACCATTAATGTTGCAACAACCAAGATCATAAGAAGAAGCACCATGCACAAGAACACAAGAAGTATCCTGGGAAACCCTTCTCAACAAGGGAAGAAAACCCAGCCAAATCCTTTGCTATATTCTTCAAGAGAAACACCTTCACCACCAAGAAAACCTAGCACACAAGAGGGTGCTCAAACCCTAAAATAATAATGCCCAAGAGAGGTGCACACTTTTCCCAAGAAGGTGTACTTGCTGAAATTTCCGAACTCACATGAAAGATATATTTCCTCAATGTGGAATTTACCTTTACTTATACTAGACTAAACCTGTCAACATAAGTGTCTATTGGCACAACAGGGCCGACCTCACTAGCTCATAATATAATTAATATTAATCAGATTAATTCTCTTTTACATTAATTACCAGTCATATTAAGGTGGGGCCGACATGTACCCTTTACATTACAATTAGGGTTACATGCAAGTCTGAATCTTGAACAATATAGAAAGGGATCTTATACACCCACTAGTGCTCATCCACTAGGGGCACATCCATAGGGATGTCCATATCACTGGCTCACTTCATTACACAAAAGAACCACTTCTTCACTAGTGCTCAACCACTAGGATCATGTTCACCTGTGCTCGTCCACTCAACAGATCTTCTTTCCCACTGCATTATACATGAGAGTCATCTGGAGTTTCTCATCAACTCTTATGCTCATAGGAGGATAATACATTATCTTCATTTCTATTCTCATGACGATGCACCCAACACTTTGGGATTTCACATGTTCACCTTGTGCTCAGCCATAGGCACATCCAAATCAGTAGATCTCCTTTCTCACTACGTTACACAAGCGAATCATCTGGAGTTCTTATCAACTCTTTATAAGGAGGAGGTCATCTCTACATTCCATCTCTATCTCAGATAGGAACCACACACCCCTCTCAGGTGTTTTATCTCAGGTTTGTAAGCTGGAGAATATCTCACATAACTGTAATGATCAACATCTCTCAGGTTTGTAAGCTAGAGAATGTCTCACATAGATGCAATCATCAATAGAAAGAGCACTAGGAATCTTCCAAGGAGGGAAAGAATAAGTGGAAAGAGGGAGAGGAGGATAATATAGTAACCAATGCATATCAATAAAAAGATCCCAACAACCATTGTAACTATTTCAATATTGGCAGACACATTGAGGGAAAGTTCTATAAACTACATACAAAGTTGAACCTGAAGAACCACAAGAAGGAAGCAAAGAAAAATAATCTTCTAGCCACAAATATAAGCAATCAGGTTGAAATAATCTTCGATGTGGATGAGAATATTGTCTACACATCAGTGCAGAAGGAGGTGAATATGAGTACCCTTCATCACTAGGAAGAGAAGGAAAGGACCAAGCTCTTCCACATCAAGATTCAGATCAAGAAGACCAAGATAAATGCTTTGTTTAACTATGGTTCATAGCATAATCTCATAACAATGAATCTAGTCAACAAGCTTGGATTGGAGGTTCATGATCATACTAGCCCCTATCCATTGGGTTGGGTAAACAAGGATGCAAATATCAAGGTAATGAAACAATGCAAGATTAAATTTGTTGTAAGTGATGATTTTATTGATAAAGTGGAAATGGACATAGTACCCCCTGACGTATGTGGAGTAGTGTTTGGAATCCCCTACATGTATATGAGAGATGCAATCTTTATGCAGAGAGCCAACCAATATCGACTAATCAAGGATGAAAAGTCATACATCATCAACGTGCATAAAATCTAGTCAAATATCTCACCGGTAAGTGCCAACCAAGACAAGAAATTGATTAGTTCCAATAAGAAATATGTTTTACTTTTCTTAAGAGAAAATTAGACTAAGGATGAGTCGATAAGAGTAAAGGAATCCCTAGAGGGGTGTACTAAAGAGCAGAAAAATCAGTTGGAGGAGTTGCTACAGACACATAGAG